>CM036592.1:37462189-37519689 GCA_020745705.1 Hemiprocne comata
TCAGGAATCAATATAGAACTGGTGTCAGAGAAAAAAAATTGTTTTTATGCTTACCTCCATCTCCTCTGCAATGTGAAAGTTCCCTGCCATATTTTGTTGGCTGGGAAGAGACTGGTATTTTCTCTGTCATTTCATCCAGAGGATTCTTTCTCTCCTGGAGCAGCTGCAAGTTGGTGTGTTACCTGCAGCTCAGAGGATAATCAGGGACCTTCTTCATTGCCCTGTGCTGCTGCTGCAAACTGCTGCACTCATCCCCTGGCAGGGGATGATGCTCTGCTCTGGCATGGGCTGTGCCGGAGCCCAGGGGGCACTTGGCAAGTGCTTGGCAATTCCTCCATCTTACCAGACTCCAAAACCCAGCCCCAGCCTGGCCAGGGATGCCATGGCATTCCAAGTCTGGCATGGATATTTAGCTTAGATGAGTTTGCTACGGCTTAAGGAGTCACTAGTCTCCATAAAACCTTGCTTGGATTTGTGTTTGGAAGTGGGAAGCTGGGTAAGTTTGCAACATGTCATGGAAAGGGTTGGACTCCTGGTTTCCATCAGCTCTACAGTTACAGGCTGCTCCTGGAAGTGCACAGCAAACTGCTGCTAAGGCTACTCACAAAAAATGGGTCAGAATATCAGTTACTGCTTGAGTAAAACACTCACTGACTTCCAGGGAGTTTAAGCTGAAGAAATACTGCTGGATGAGGTCCAGGGAGAGTTACTTGCTTCTAAGGATAGAATTTGGCCCCCCAACCCCTTCAGCAGTCAGAAGGGAACTGCGTTTAAAACTGTGTTAAACTACAGATCAGAATCCCATTAATTGGGTTTTCACATAGCTTGGCCACTTAATGGGAGCCAACCTGAATGTTAGATGTATTAGAAGAAAGCACGTTGGTGCATTTTTCACATAGGGGTGTATAGTGTGTTTATAAATTACAGTTGTGTTTGTATTTTATTAGATTACATATTGCAGACACACATGCAGGGGCGATACATAAAAGCGTTATCAAAGCACTCCCTTAGCCCACAGTTCTGTACTGCTCAGAAAGGAGAATATGGTGACCTGTGGGAGAGCACAACACCTGAGCCACATTATCCAACACTCCAGTGTCCTCTAATGGTTTTACTGTGGGCTGCCTAATATTTATGAACTGATGTTTTGAATTTCATTAGGTATTTACTCATGCAACTGCATCTGTATTTGGAAAACAGTGGAAGAGACAGCACAGGGCTTGTGCTGGGGCAGAAATGGGCACTGCAGGGTCTGCAGCAAGGACTTGTGTTCACCAAAGGTGCTGCCTTGGAGGGAGCAGTTGACTTCAGCTGTTCTCAGCTCTACAGGCTGGGTTTGTTTGGGGTTTATGAATCTTTGAAAGCTTAATCATAGAATCCCAGACTGGTTTGGAAAGGACCTTAAAGATCATCTAGTTCCAACCTCCCTGCCATGGGCAGGAGCACCTCCCACTAGACCAGGTTGCTCTAGTCACCTGCTTGAACAGTTGCTAGTCCAAATGCCTTGCAGTTGACCTTAATTTATCTACAAATAAATGTAGAATGAATGTATAATGTTTTCACTATTTGGGATAAAAATAAGTGTATTTTCAAGGCATATCACTTCTTTAGTTGTGCCATGCAATATGCACGAGAAACACAGCTTCACTGTTAGGATCTGTGGTTTAGGGTAAGCTGGTGAGAAAGAATAATGCAAAGAAAGAAAAACATAAAGAAGTGTGGTGTCCTATCCAGGCTGAGAAATTTGGGATTGTTCAGCCTGGAGGACAGAAGGCTCCATGGAGACTTTAGAGCACCTTCCAGTGCCTGAAGGGACTACAGGAAAGCTGGGGAGGGGCTTTTGAGAAGAGCAGGCAGTGATGGAATGAGGGGGAATGGCTTTAAACTGGAATAGGGGAGGCTGAGAGACATCAGGAAGAAATTCTTCACTATAAGGATGGTGAGATACTGGCCCAGGTTGCCCAGAGAAGCTGTGGCTGCCCCATCCCTGGAAGTGTTCAGGGGCAGGTTGGATGGGGCTTGGAGCAACCTGGTCTAGTGGGACGTGTCCCAAACCAGTCTGGGATTGTGTAATTGCATGCTGCTGTTTAGAGGACAAACTGGAGTATATTTGAAGCATTATGCTTGGTATTTTACCAATAGTGATAACAGTGAAAACGATTAAGTGTCAAAACAAAAAAGTTGTCTATGTAGTACCCCAGACAGGCTGTGAAAAAGATGGTGAGAACGGTTGAGTATTTATAACTTGTTTCTTTGCATTTGCAAACACCCTTGAGAGAAAATAAACAAACCAAACCAAACAAACAAAAACAAAACAAGGAAAAAAAAGCAAACACAACAAACAGGAAAACATTCCCAGCAATCAGTGTTGAGGAGAAGGCAAAAAATGGTCTTTAACCCCTCTTAGTCAAGTCCAGCAGGTGGTCATAAGACACCTCTGAAGCATTTAGGCATTAACAGCAGGTTGAGGGTAAGTCCCTCTTTTTAGGGGCTCAGAACTTACTGTAAATCTTAATTTCAGATCAGCCCCAGCACATCCACCCTTGGCGATACAGTGAGGTGCCAATTTACCACAGAGTTGGCAGGGCTGGCAGCAAGGAGCAGTTAGGAGATTTTGACCAGCAAATCAAAAATGGTGAAGTAAGAGGAAAACATCCAAGAAGCCCATCACCCATCACCTGTCGTTAAACAGGGGTGGTTCAGCCTGGAGAAGAGAAGGCTTTGTGGAGAGCTTCTGGTGGCCTTTCCATACTTGAAGGGGCCTGTAAGAAAGATGGGGACAGACTTTATAGCAGGGCCTGTAGTGACAGGACAAGAGGTGATGCTTTTAAACCGAAAGAGGGGAAGTTCAGACTAGGTAAAAGGAAGAAACTTTTGACACTGAGGGTGGTGAGACACTGGCCTAGGTTGGCCAGAGAGGTGGTAGATGGCTCATCCCTGGAAACATTCCAGGTCAGGTTGGACAGGGCTCTGAGCAACCTGATCTAGTTGGAGATGTCCCTGCTCACTGCAGGGGTTTGGACTAGGTGGCCTTTAAAGGTTCATTCCAACCCAAACCATACTATGAATCTATGAAACCCTCCCAACTACCTTTGTGGTCCCTGGGTGCCATGAACACAGCAGCTGAAGATGGGAATGGGTCCTGAGGGCTTTGGAGACTTGGAAACCCAACTTGGTCTCTCCCTTCCCCATCCTTCAGTCCACCTTCACCCTCACCTTCCTGATGCAACCCCAGGTGCCAGCAGGAACTGGTGCAGTGTGCATTTTCATGTAAAATCTGACAAATTATTGGTTGCTTAAAGGAGAAACAGCACCAAGCAATGCGAGTTGCTCTGTTTGGCCATAACTTGTGCTTCTTGGCAAGAGGGCAGTCCAGAGCCTGGCCACCTGCAGAGAATAGGTACAGTGTGGGGTGCAGGTGGGTGCAGAGGAAGGAGGAGACCTCAGACATTCCTGTGCATGTGATGTGGGTCAGTTTAGCTGTTGCTCTGCTGGCATCTGCCTCCCTGGGATGGTGTGGGCATCCTCAGCTCACGGAGGTAGGGGGGGGTTCCACGTAACGAGAGAATTTGTGTGTGTGTTAATTTTTATGGGCATATTTTACAGCACTTTATAATGATACTTAACAGCATAAAATGTTGGCACAGACTGAAAACTGATGAAAGTTCAGCCATCTAATTTGGGCAGGTTATGCTTACAGGCACTCACACTTGCAGACAGTTTAATAACAGTCTTTGGCACCATCTCTTAGAGCTGCTTAAACTAATTAATGCATTTGCTCCCTACAGGATGAAATGGAGTTTTCAGATACAGTTATAAAATCATGTGCATGATTGCTAAATACTTCATTCTTTTGAACTCTGAGTGTTTTATGTGGGTGCAGGATGTTCTCCCATGAAAAATGTACAGTGGCTCTGGGAAGAGGATAATCTCTGCCCCGGCTTGTCAGAGGAGAATAATCTCCTGTCCCTGTTTTAGTGGGTTAAAAGGTGCTCAATAACTTGGCCATCACTTGGCACAGGGCTGCTGTGGCTTGGGGGTCTTGGGAGCTGCCCCATCCTCCAGCCCAGGCTGCACCCACTGCTCCCCTTATTCCTACAGTTTTCAAAAGGTTATGGGTCTGTCACATCCCATCCCACCACTTCCCCTGCCAAAAATGAGGGCAAAAAGGGGGATTTTTTGGACTCGGGCCCCGGCAACATGCAAGTCCCTAAGTTCCATTGATTTAAAAGATGATATCAAGCAGTAATTCCCCCATACCCCTGGGCTGGAGAGGTTAACACTGATCTTGCTGCCTTAAAAAGAAGGTTAAAAAAAATAATAACAATTTGATTTGAAATAAACCTTTCTGAAGGAATCACAGTAAACAAAATGTTTGCCAAAGGAAGCCCTCCTAGCAATCAGCTAGTAACACAACTGCTTGTGCTAATGAACCCAAAGCTGTTAATGTGGTTTCTTCAGTTAAATTGATTCATGAATTTTGAAGAGAACATTATCTAATGAATTTTCTTTGAATAGAAAGCAATTAAAAGGACAAATCAGTCTGATTAACCCCAAAGTCACCCTCCTGCCACAAATGGTGTACATTTTGAAATTATATCATAAAAAACTAGAGCAGATTTGCTATCTCTTTGCCCTCTACTAATCCATGTAAATTAATGAACAACAAAGTTAATTTCTTTGATGACCCTTTTCTCGTATCACCTGGATTATGCTGATGTTTAATTTGCTTAATGTTATAATAAAGACTAAACAGATTTTTTCAATGAAGTGATTATCATTCCCTTCAGTTAAGAAGTGATTTTTATTATTTAACACACACATAATGGTATATGGGTTTCCTTTAAGAACAAAATCACATTTCGCCGTGTTTCTACGTAACTTAATCAATGTCTTTTTTGACAAGTAAAGAAAGACAATGTTTTTATTTGTTTCTTTGCCAAAGCAGGAGACTGAAGCTCTCTCAGCTGAGGGAAGGGGTCTCTTTTCCTTTTTTTTTTATTTCTTTTTTCTTTTTTTATTCACCAGCTCACTCCTCTCAGTAAGTTATTCACTAGTTAGATCTTCAAAGCTTTTCCAAGTGCCTTGGAAGAGCAATAGGTGTTCAACCCAACTAAAACCCAAGCATGGCTGTCAGTTTTCCTTCAGTCAAGTAATCCTGGGTTGGGAAGGTAAGACCCTGTGATGCAGAAGGAAGCTGCAGAAGGTCCTAATGCATTTGCTTATTCATTATTTCAGCAACTGGAACACTTTGAAGCAATTTGCTGGTGAATTAAAATTAAAATAATGGAAGAGACATTATATTTTTTTCCCCAGCCCTGTATCATTAAGGATGTGCTGTACGTTCAAGGTCACAGCTAGTCCTTAGGTTTTGGAATGTCTGCAGTGCTGAGCAGTAGCTTGGGGGTCTTGGCTATAAAATGCAGTCAGGCAGGATAATACTGAGTCCACTGGCTCTAGGGCTTCTTCTGCCACGTGTCCCAGCTGAAGTTGGAAATTAGCTGGAGATGCAAGGGCTTTGTCAAATAGGTAGAGCCGGTTATTTCTTCCCTTTTTAATTTGACTCTATGCTAATTTATACTCCGCCAATTTAATGGAAAAACCACATTGTATGAGTTAACAGGATAATTGTACTTGAAGCAAATTAAAAATATAGGAAAATCAAAGCCTTAAATCCTTTTTTATAGCGATCAGTTACTTGAAGCGCCCTTTCTAATCATCGTGTCTTGAGATGCTGCAATAGCAGGACCGTGCAGTGGGGCTGCTGACATTTGAATTAGTAAACCTGCTAGGGAGTGTCTGCTTTGCCTTGGGTTTTTTTGAACACTTCATCTTCTTTTCTTCAGCCGTGCATACCAACCCTATTTGCTTTGCCCTCTCTGCAGATTCCTTCACCAAGCAAGTGTTGTGGACCCTGTTGAGAGACGTGAAGTTTGGAGAGGCCGTTTCCTACAAGCAATTAGCTGACCTGGCAGGCAACAGCAGAGCAGCCAGAGCAGTGGGGGGAGCCATGAGGAGCAACCCTGTAAGTTCACATCAACTTTTAAACAAAGTTGACGGAAGGTGGTGCATTTAGAGAGCTTTCTGGGCTAAATGTCATTAGATTAAATTTATCTGCTATGAAAACTGGTCTACCATGAGTAATAAGGTCAGTAAGTGTTTTTAATCAGCAATAATGCACAACCCAGTTTAATGTGATTTATTCCCCACCATTTATGGCACTAGATTTGAAAAGGAAACATGGCACTTGGTTTGATTCATCAGCCTCTGCACGTTTTGTTGGTTTCAAACTTTCTTACATATCTTTAGGTGAGGGAAGTCTTTATTCCCCCACACGGGCCTCAGTCTTGACAGGGTCTGAGTAGCTTTGCTTGTTAATAGCAGTGCATCCTCCCTGGCATGGGTACGTTTCTGAAAATGTGGAAGAGGAGGGATTTTAAATCCTGCAGGTACACATTTGAATCAAATTGTCACTATGTTTTTTCCCCCATGTGCTCCAAACCAGCTGCAAGTGACATTTCCCCATTAGATATAGGTGAGTCATCTGAGTTTGAACCAACTGGAGGGAGCAGAGCTCGAGGTTAGGCCTGTGGATTTTGGAAAAACAGTATTTTTATAATACTTGGGGTCTTTGTCTGTCTTCCCAATAATTTTCTCTCTCTCTTAGTTGTCCAGGTTTACATTTCAAGATATATTTATGCAACTGGAGCACACTGGCTGGTGTGGGACCAGTTCCTGGGCAAAGGAAGGGAAGAGCTGTTAGAGGACACCACTATATCATTCCCTTGCCACTTGCCTTTAAAAAAAAAATTAAAAATGCTTTGATTTATAGTAATATCATTGTGGCCTTTCTGGTCATTCTTCAGCATATTTCCCCTCATTACCACTTGCCCTGAGCAACATGTGTCTTTGCATACCCCAATTCCTGTCCTTTTTGCCAGCATTGTTCCTGCAGTCATCTTTGACCTCCTCTGCTGTTTTTACATTTTCAGTCCTCTTGGTATTTTCTTTAATGAGGTACATATGAGGCTGCAACAAGGAGTTGCAAAGTGGGTTAGGAAATCTGTTTTCCCAAGAGCCAGTGGCTTTACAGATAAAAATAATAAAGGTGAGGGGTTTTTTTGCAATGCCAGGTATTATCTTTGTATTTCACCTCATTCATAAAATCAACCTGTATATTGTGCATAGTCAACCTGCATATTGCAGCTCATGGATCTGAAGGGCCAGGTAAAGATTTCTGTGGGAAATACGAGAAACACAGTGGTGAGGTGCTCACATGAAGTACAAAAGGACTATGTGTGTGTTTGCAGGTGGAGTATGCATGAAATTACAGATTAAACTCGAGCACAGGAAGTTCCACCTCAACGTGAGGAAGAACTTCTTTGCTGTGAGGGTTACAGAGCACTGGAACAGGCTCCCCAAAGAGGTTGTAGAGTCTCCTTCTCTGGAAACTTTCAAGACTTGTCTGGATGCCTTTCTGAGTGATCTGCCCTAGTTTTTGGTCCTGCTCTGGCAGGGGGGTTGGACTTGATGATCTTCAGAGGTCCCTTCCAACCCCTGTCATTCTGTGATTCTGAAGTACAGGAGATGTACAGGGATAAAAATGTGTTTTGGAACAGGTAGGGCTCTCATTACAGCGCTGATTTTTTTTTTTTTTAATCTTTCTATTAAGAAATACTAGGGTGGTATAATATTAATATAGTTCTTCTTCCCTAAAGCTATACATTATCATCTATAAGAGGCTTTAAAATTTTCTGCTGGGGACAGAAGACACTGCAGCCATAGTATAGGATGGGACATAATAATAAGATAGGACCCCATTTAAAAAAAAAATTGCAGTAGCTTTGCTGTATATTTTCAGAACTATTTTCATCCTCCCTCACAGGGGAAAAAGCAGGACTTTTCACACCACAACCTGCTGTTACTGCTACTTTGGATGCTGCTGCTCCACTGCAGCCTGAGGGCAAAGCTGGGTACATTTCTAGGCGACAGCAATTACATCTCCTTTTGCACAACACTATATTGTTATTCCTTGAGAACTGTTTCCTGCAGGTTTGCATTGTATTGCCTTATCTTAATGTACACCATATTATATTGGAGAGCATTCCATCATATTAAAATAGTTGGTATTGTCAAGTGCAATACAGGGTATTGACAAAACACAGCTCAGTGCTGCTCAAATGATCTGTTTCGAAGGGAAATCTGATACACTTAGAATACCAGGGTGTCCTTTATTGAGCTGTGAAGCTTAAACCCATTAGACATGATGAGAGTTTCTCTGGGAGTGTGCAACCTGCGTGGAACTGTGGGATACCCGTGTAGGTGTATAAACACACTCACAGTCTGTTTATCAGATGAGATATTGAGCTTGGGATCTAACTAAACAGCTCATTAAACTCAACACGTCGTGTCAACTGCAGCATTGGTAACGGATCAGCACACGACGCTACACCTGCAACCCAAGCTTTGGGATATAAAAGCTGGGTTTGAGGAGCAATTCCTTCAAAATTGTTGCAGAAACGGGATGTTTTGTGAAGCAGCAGGTGAGTGGTTCCTGTTTGCAGGAGCGAAGCTGAAACTGGTGAATGCCTTCAGTGGGAATGTGAAATAAAAGTGGATACTTCTAGTCATGAGAGCTGCAGAAGCTGTGCAGAATAGCAAAACCATGACTTGTGTGTACCTTGAGATGCTTCCTGTGATGAAAGGACTAAATGATAAGCATGATGACTGAATCATAAACATGATTTAATGAGGATAGTAATAACAGTGAAAATGAGCTTTTGAAATAAGCCCAAGCCTGGCATTGCTTTGGTACTCAAACGTGTTGGTAAAATTGCTTCTCTCACCTTTTTCCACAAAACACCAGGACATTTCTCCCTTCTACAAATCAGGGATCAGTCTTTAGTTTTGGTAGCACATGTAGTTGAGTTGCTTCACATAATTCATACGATGACCTTCAGCTTTATCAGAAAATGGAAGAGGTGCCAGCAGCAGCTGAAAGATGCAACATCGTTGCATCAGTTTATGCCAAGGACATGGTGGGGATGGCTCACCTTTCATGGGAGAAACTTCAAATAGTTTACTGCACTTCAGATTGACTGTGAGGTCTGTGGTCCTCAAAGGGAGCCCATAAAGTTCAATTAAAAATCTCATTAGACTAGTATAGGAGGATCAAAAAGAAATCACAGAGGCTCATGGGAGATGGCGACTGTTGGGCTGATTAGTCCAAGGCCATCCTAAATGACTGTTCTGTGCCTTAAATAAGACATCTTCAGCAGCCTGTTAGCAGCAGTTGTAGCTGCATATGGTGGGTTTTATAATCCCTCCCATTGTGTTACTGTTGAGGGTACAGCCTGGCTAAGCGGGCAGCTCAGTGCTGAGATGGAGCTGTCCCAAGGCAGGGATGTTACTCAGCCAAAAGGTTTTTAACATTGGAGCTTGGGATGAGTAATCATGCATTTCTGAGAGAACTGGGAAGTAAGGATTTGAAACGTCATGAACACACAAAACTACTTGGGTGTTAATTCCTTCATTGGCTGGTGATAACAAGGAAGCCATACTGGGCATCATGGTGTTTGGTTCTCTCAGGGAAGAGGGGCAGAAAAAGCAAGTAGACATGAGCAAATGTGAGACACTTGCCCAGGCTGCCCAGGGAGGTTGTGGCTACCCCCTGCTTGGAAGTGTTCAAGGGCAGGTTGGATGGGGCTTGGAGCAACCTGGTCTGCTAGCAGATGTCCCTGCCCATGCAGGGAGGGTTGAACTAGATGATCTCTAAGGTCCTTTCCAACCCAAACCATTCTATGATTCTATGCTTATCTTTTGTTAAGTGTGACTCTTGTACATTATAACATGATGTTTCAGCTCTTTCCCTTGGGGCCTGGCGGAGCCAGGTTTGGCAGGGTCTAGAGGTCTCCAGCTCAGCACCAGTTGAAGGGGAAGGTCAGGTTCTTGTTGCCTCAAATTGAAAACTCTTCCAGGAGCAGATGGCCACAGTAGAGCATCACTCCACTCCCTCCGCAGACGGGATTTGCTAAATGCAGTTCAAAGACGATCGATACCTTGTGCAGGGAGTTTTTTTCCCCACCTTTTTTTCTAAACAAACGCGTTATCGAGGAGTTAGTTTATTCACAGATTGCCACGAGCGTTAATGACCGCCCGAGTCTTGTTCTGCCAGTCACCCAGATGGCTGTTGATAAAGATTTAGCATCATGTTCTGAGTGTCAGGGCTGTCAGTAGCGCTGAACCATTTGACCAGAAGAAAAAACGCACAGGGAGCTATTGATTACAGCTTCTCAGTGTCACTTGTTCACCAGGATTTAGGTATTGATGAGGCTGCGAGTGAAAACAAGCTCTTTCCCTGGTGGGCCTCTACCCAGAAGAACAAAAGCAAAGTTGGAGAAAATATTCAGCTGGTGCCCGAATCAGAGGGACTCCGTTATCGATCCCAGGGCCCCTTCATGTAATTTTTTGTTGGAGACAAATCTATGGGTTTGGAAGTTTTATAGTGTTTGAGGTAGGGTCTGTGTAAGTGATGGATTCATGTATTGGATGAATTAGATTTCACAGCATGAAGATTTCAGCAGAGCTGTAATATTATGAGCTGCTTGGTTATTGATAAAAATTACATTAAATGTAGCCGAGGCATTAAAGCTCCAGACTAGGGTAGTACTCCCTCTAAAATGTCCTTAGGGCCCTAATAAATTTTAGCAGGTTTAATTATTTTAGTAGTCTCAAAGTTGTCACCACAATTAAGCCAAACTGAAGTAATATTCAATATTTTAAAATTTTAGCTCTGATGCAGCCTTTGTACCATGTTTTCTTTCCCACCTGATGCCGTGGAGGGTGATGTATGGTCTCTTGTGTGTGTTAGGACAAATTTGGTATGAAATCCTTTCTTTTGGGCATGGAAAGAGCTACATTTATTTCATACCCTCCTCTTCTTGCTCGATGGAAAGAGGCTCAGCTGCACATCCCTGCCTTTGTGAACAGGTCCTGCACCAATCCAAGGACCATCCAGGACCCCATGCAGTGTATCAGCTCACACCATCTGAAGATAAAGTCCTTTTTTTTTACTCCACTTGGGCACACCTTCCATCTTCTTGCACAATTCAGCAGAAATCCTTGACTTACCTCCCTGACAACATTCCCAGTTACACGGACCCCCCCCCCAGTTTAAGCCTTTGCACCAGCTGAGCGGCAGCAGGGAACTGGCTCGGAAGGAGGTTTTGGCCCCTGTCTGTGGCAAGATTTATTGCCTTACCATCAAAATATGCTGATTTGCTGTATATTTTTTTTTTAAAATTGGAAATGAACCTTGGACATTTTTTACAGTGCATTGTTATGGCTTCTTGTGGCTTTGCCACTCAAGAAAATCTGCGTGCGGTAACTCACTCATGTGGATTGTAAATGGGGAGAAATCCCAAACCAGGAAAACACTTGGAAAAAAACCAGCTTCTTTAAAGAAGTCATAAACCAGGCATGGGGTGGCATGGTGTAGAGGCGAGATTTTACTGGTGCTCACTGGAGCTGTCACAGATGCACAACTCGCTCGTGGCATTGCTACCTCCAAATAAAGCAGCTAGTAGAAGTGTTTTTGTTAAACTGTGATTAAGAGTGAGCACCTAGGTGTGTTCCCATTCAATGCCATAGCCTGTGGGCTGAGATGGAGATTTTCAATTTCAGCCACTGAAATTACCTAAGGAAAACAAAAGAATCCCTCAAAATCCCTCAAATTTACAAAGCCCTGGCCAGTAGCTCTCCAGCTACCTTGGGGTCCTTGTGTCCCAAATTCAACTATGAGCATAGCTTGAACTGTACTGAAATAACTATTCGGTGGGATTAAAAGAAATCAGTGTACAGTACGTAATTTATCAGTCTGTATAAACTTAGAACATCTAAATTTGTGAAAACTGCACTTTTTAGTGAGTTACTGTTTTCACAGCTGTATCATTGGAATCGAATTACTATGCAGTTACCAAAACACACAGGGCGGGATTAGAGATGATGTATTGCATTTTTATGGTGTGTACTTCAACTGTGATAATCACTTGTAATAAAAAATAAATAAAAAAACACACATTCATGTCCTACTCCACATGATCAGTCTATTAGGTAACTTCTTGCATTGATTTTTTCAGAATCCGTGACATTTGGGCTATAAATGATACAAAGTAGGAGGCGGGAGGAGAAAAAGTTCTTTAAACTGGTTAGGTGTGAATTAAATCTCTCCTGTTGTAGGTTTTAAAAATTCACAACCCATTTTGGATTGACTTGCTGTTAAATAATAAATAGCACTGTGTTCTCGTATGGAATTTTTCAGCAGGGGCTGGAGCAAGAGAAGAATCTGCTGAGGGATCAGGGCTTAGGAAGCTCACCCATGGGTTTACTCATCTCAGTGGTCTATTTTTTTTCCAGAAATACCATAGAATCATAGGATCATAGAATGCCAGGTTGGAAGGGACCTCAAGGATCATCTGGTCCAACCTTTATAGGTGCTACTATAGTAGTACTACTATACTATATGGCCTCTTCTAATCCTGGGAGGATGATTAACAGTCATGCTGGGAGGATGATTTACAGTCATCCTGGACCTCTGTGATCTCCTCGTGTGCATTTTGGTCTCTGAGGCTTTGTCACCCACCCTGGGCACTGAGGTGCTGGCTGCCAGAGAGGGCTGGCAGAGGGCAGGAAAATCTAAAGTTTTTCTTTATGTAGTTGTGTACGTGGGATTTTATAGATGGGACTTACCCTTTAAAGGCTTTACATCTGATTTATGTGTTAAAGTTTCTGTCTGTGTTTATTTTTCCCTAAAAGCTGGTCTGGTTTCCAGAGCCCCGTGGTCAGGGCTGCTCACGCACTGTAGCAACTCTCCAGGAGCTGGCCCTGATGCCACCACTGCCCCGTCCTCCTCGGGCACAGCCTGATGCCACCAGTGTCATCTTTAACATGGACACCTCCCTTCCTGTCCCTGCCAGTCCAGTGGCAGCTGATGAGGGGTTCAGCGGTGGCTTTACGGACACCTTCCCCAGCTCCTCCCCCTGTGGCCTCACCCTTTCCTCCCTCCCTCATTTTGGGTTGGGTTTTTGATTTTCCAGATCCCGATCATCATACCCTGCCACAGGGTGATCCGCAGCAGCGGGCAGACGGGCAACTATGGAGGAGGAAACCTTATGAAAGAGTGGCTGTTGTCACACGAGAGGCTGCAGAAGGAGAAGTTAACATATTGATGGGGCTCAGCCCAGCCGCTACTTGGCTCATAACAAGCTCTCAGAGCACCCAGCAGAATTCAGCAAAATGGTAAATATTTGAGTGACATATAAATATAATGCAACATCTGAAGTGAAATGTGTGGTGGCACCACTATATTAAAAAAGCAGGATGTGTCCTGAGGGATGCAGCTCGCCTGCCCTTTCTTATTTGTACATTTTACAGCAGAATGAGTACAGCGGGCCAGGCCTGTTGTGCACAGATTTTTGTTGCCGTCTCTTCTCCTGTTTTGTTCTATTTTTAATATCCATTAAAGCATGGATAAGGGAGAGGAAGGGCCATGGCAAATGGGAGGTGCTGCCTGCCCCTAAGGAAGAACCTCTTTGGTGGCTGGAATGGGGTTTTATGGCAACAGGAGCTCAGGCGGCACATCCAGGTGCGTTCAAAACCAAGTGGCTGTTGAATTGCTTCTTCCCAGCTTTTCTTTGCAGATTGCAGGAGGTGGGGATAAAATTTTTTGCTTTTGTGAATGGTGGAAGCAAAGCTGGTGACAAATTGTATGGGGAGCATCTTTTAAATAAGCAGTTTGATAAGCACAACTTAGGCGGAATGTTGGAAAGCTCATCGTCATTGCGTCTTTATCAGCAGCACATTTCCTTTTATCAATTTATATTTTTCCTTTAGATTCTTGCATTTCTCTGGTATGTGAAGCTTTCTTTCCCGTAGCCTCTCAGTTGAAAGGATTCAAGTATTCAAGATACATGAAAGCTAAATTTTGAGGTGGTTTAAGCAGGGTTCTCTGCAAGTACCAGCTACCAGAAGCTGAAATTTTCAGTATGGGAATCGTAAATTCTAACATGGAAATACTGATTATTTTTTTTTAATGTGTTTTATCATCTTTTCATAGATGTCTCTTTAGAAGGGCCGTTGCCAACCAAGAAATCATTGTGTTACAATGTGTTAGTTAATATAGTATTATTGATACCTCAGAATTACTTCAATAAAAAAAAACTGCTTTGCATGTCCAAGTGTCTCTGTGTATGTTTATAAATAAAACACAGTGTGTGATAGATGGAGAAAATAAACTATACCCAACTGTACCATATAAAGCTGTATTTTTATCAAGGGTTTCTGGTGGCAATATAAACCACGAAAGCAAAGCTCAAGTGGTTTGGACGTGTCACCAGAACCCCGAGATAAAAATATAGCCTTATAATATGTACAGTTTGGGTGTATTTTATATATATATATTTTATATTTTTGTTTATAATGCATTGCTACCGACGGTAGCAAATGTCAACTTGAACCTTTCTCACGTTTACATCCCTCGCTGGTTTTAAGGTTGTTGTTCAGGGTTGTATCTTTATTTTTGGGGGGAGGATGGAGAAGGGTTGGGGGGAGAACTTGGGGGTGTCGGCGTCGCGCTCGACCCCGAACTCCCTTTGGGAGTTCGGGGTCGAGCGCGGCGCCGGCACCCCCTGAAATGCCCTTTTTTTTTTTTTTTGCCTGGAATTGGGTTCTTCCAACCTCTTGAGTTTCCTCCCCCTCAGCTTCACCGTGCTTTTGAACTGCTGACATTGAGACACTGTGCAGCCAGGCACGACAGCTGGCCCTGCAAGCATCTAATACCAACACATGCTGGTTTAGCCCATTTCCAGAGCAAGGAAGATAATGAAAGATTCAAAAAATAATATTTGTTTTGGCAGAGCTACATTTATAATGAAATAGGTGCCCTTGACCATGGAAGGAACTGAATTTTGCAGCGGGTTATTCTTCCCTCTCTCCCCCCCACCCTTTTTTATTTCCTCCCCCCTCTAAGGCCAACAGAAATCTTTTTGAAGGGCTGTGTTGTATTTCCTGCATCAGCTTTACAGGAGCATTGCAGCTACACTGGCTGTACTGTTTTACACCAGAAGGAAAAATGCAGATTACATCCTATGTATCAATACCAAATGGAAAAGAGCCCCAGGCCTGAGGATTGTTACAGATCACTTTCATGAGCTCATCCTGGAAGCATCTTAAAACAGAAAACCGATTCATCGTAGGGACATTTTTAGATCTGTGCCCAGATTTTCTTCTCTCGTGCAGCCCGATTTGTTTGGCAATAGAGGAAATTAGTTGTCTGATCAGGGCAAGAAAGATTTGGCCCATATACTTCCCATTTAATTTCTCTAAGCAGCTCTCAAGCTTTGTCAGTGGTACTTGGTGTTTGCTACGTGGTGTAGCAGCTGAGTATTGACACAGTTGGTAGGACAGTGCTATCACCTTACAAACAATACTAAGTTATTGACAAGGAGCAGTAATTTCAAACTGCTGTTTCTGGTAACATCACAGATTGTTATTTCTTCTAGAAATCTCACACCTTGTTACATTGAATTATTTTTCCCAGTGTTTTACCAGATTTCAAAATCATCATCTTTGTGGTAAGTATTGCACCCAGGTCAAAGAGATAGACTTGGTATTAAATTGTTTATATATGATGAAAGGTGGTGCTGAAGACCTGCTTCTTGAAAGAAAATGCAAGAAAATAACAAAACTATAGAAAGATTGCTTAAAAACTTAATGCACAGTAATCCAAGGGGAGTCCTGTAAGATTTATGTGCTATTTCAGGACTAATTTCTCAGTAAGAATCTTACAGGAAAGTGAAAATCCTCCAAGAATTGCATTTACAGATTTAATTGTAATTCCTTTTATATTCTTACAGGAATTGAATAGAAATATTGTTCAAAGGCCTCCCTGTAAAGCTGCTCTGCCTGGCGGAGTGGCCAGGCCCTCCGCTCCACGCTACCATGGCTGGCTGGAAAACCAGTGGGAAATGGGCCTGGCAGTGTCCTGGCTGGCCAGGAGCACCAGGGGGGCATTCCAGGGACACCCCTGTGCAAATACAGCTCAGCAGAGGCTGTGGCTCTGTGGGCTGGTTTTGTTTCATGTTGCATGTGTAGGGGATTAGTAACGAATAAATAAGCTTCATTTGTGCCTTGAAAAAGGAGTGGGGTTCTCAGCCTTCCTGGCTTTTTTTCCCCTCTTCCCCCTCCCCGTTTCCCCCCCCGTTCTCCTCATTTTTCCCCCTCCCCTCCCTTCCGCCCCTTTTCCTCCCCTTTTCCCCCCTTTCTTCCCCCTTTCCCCCCTCTTTTTCCCCCCTTTCTTCCCCCTTTTTTCCTTTATTAATTTTTTCCTTTTTTTTTTCCCTTATTTTCCTTTTTTTCTTCTCTTCATTTTTTCTTTTTTTCTTCACTTCTTTTTTTTCCCTTTCCTTTTTCCTTTTCCAGAAGACCTGCCCCAGCAAAACCTTTCGTGTCTCCCTGTCCTTAATTCTGCGATTTCCAGGTGCTTGGCTTTTAATATCACTATTTTTGTTGCGCGCCATTTTTAGAGAGGAGCAAATCCAATATTCACCCACCCCACCCCCCAGTATCCAAAACCCCTTTTTCTCATTATCTGAGGGAAGGTGAGAAGGGGCTCCCTTATCCCCACGGCTGCAGACTGAAGGCTGAGGGAGGGAAGCCACCTCCATTTCACTTCTTCCCAGTCCTGGGGGTTGCAGTGACAGAGACCCTGATCCAGACCAGCCCCTGGCCCGTGTGAGGTAACGTGTGGGTGGCAGCCGGCAGCAGAGCTGGGGCTGGAGGAGCCTTCCTGGAGCCAGAGGAGCCTTCCCGGAGCCAGAGGAGCCTTCCCGGAGCCAGAGGAGCCTTCCTGGAGCCAGAGGAGCCTTCCTGGAGCCAGAGGAGCCTTCCCGGAGCCAGAGGAGCCTTCCTGGAGCCAGAGGATCCTGCCCGGAGCCGGTGGCAGCAGCAGACGATGGGTCTGGGCTCCATCAGCCACGGCCAGCAGGGCGGGATGCGGTAGCTGGACCCCAAGGTGACAATTGATGTGAGCTCGGGGCACTGGCAGCACCTTGGGTTGATGAAAGGATGTTGTTAACGAGCCTTTAACCTTTCTCATTAATGGCTGGGGGGGGGGGTGGGTGAGTTCTGTTCATTGAAAAAAAACAAGACAGAAATTCCACCTGGGCAGTAATTAAGATCGATCCCATACAGTACGTTATCAGTTTTTTAAAAACTCTTTAAATGCTTTATTTAGTTATTTTAAACAGGGCTTTTTATTTGTTGCAGTGAATAGTCCTTGAGCATGGCAGAGAACTGAGAAGCCTGGGAGACTCCTCCTAGGCTCTCCTCCTTGACCAATCTTTATCTAACCAGCAGAAATGCAGGCTCTGGTCCATCACCTCCACCCAGGCCATGGATGCTGCAAGGAGCCAGGGCAGCACCCAGAGCCCATCGATCTGGACCCATGCTGCCATCACCTAGGGTCTGTTTTTTGAGGTGGCATTGCTCTTCTTTGGCTGAAATTATTGCTGCAAATTGCATGTAAGTACCAAGGAGTTTAAAAGCAGAGCTCTTGCTCACTAATTCGGCACGGGCTCAACGAGCAAGGAGGCTGGAGTGAGGGGCTCTGCCCAGCCAGGCCCCAGAGAGGCCTCAAGGGTGGGGGTCAACCCAAGGTAGATACCAACCAGAGTTACGCAGGCTGGAAGAAGTGGTGTTTAATTAAAATAACCCTCAGCATGACCCCAAATGCAGAGCCGATGGGAGTTACTGGGAAAAACACCTGCAACTCTTCTATCTAAGGAAGAGAACCTTCTGATGACATCATTTTCACTTCCCTGTGAACACTGAGATGATGTAATTCCACATAGGAAACTGGTGGCTCAGTTCACAGTAGGCCATCAGAGTCATTGTGTCGTTTGGGTCTGAGCTTGCCTGAGCAACACAGCTCAGCTCCCTCTTAAAACCATGGCCAGAGTAGGCAGGACACCAGGAGTAGGAATCTGGAGTGGTTTTTGATCCAGACTTGACTTAAATCTTTAAAACTCTGTCAAGCACAAGGAAAAACCATCATATTTCCTTTGGTGCATGTTGTGATCTTTTGAAAAATGTTGAAAATAGACATGATTCAATGGTGGATTTGGCAGTGGTGGGTCAATGTTGGACTCAACGATCTTAAAGGTTTTTCCAGCCAAAGTGATTCTGTGATTAACCCCCTGGTAACACCAGGGTAGCAGCTGGTGTGGGTACAGACCTCACTGTGGGAGTGGTGAAAGGGAAGTGTCCACTCCCATATCAGAGGCTGAGAAACTTCCTGTGCAACCACCAAATTCTGTGGAGAGTTGTATCTAATGTGGCCAGTGGGAAGGAAAAGCAAAAATTGAAGTTAAACTGGTATGTTGTTTTTGAAAAGTTCACCAGAGATTATTGTGCAAACACAGTTGAGCGCAAGAAGGTGGCACTGGAGTGAAGGTTGAACCTCCCAGTATCGCTTGAACTGGAGGTCACTGGAGATCACCTCTGTAGCTGCAGAAGCAACACTGGGAGGCTGCAAACTCAAGTGATGTTTGTATATTACAGCTGCTGTTTTGCAGCACATTTGTCCTCTAAAAAGAGCAGACTAAACCCATCCTGAGTTATTGAAGAAATCGCTGTCGAGAGAACGAGCAGAGCGTTAATTGACCGGTTTCTTGTCCCCAGCTCAGTGATCAGTCTTCCTGTACCGCCGCTCCCGATGACCAGCAAGCTGTCTCCAACCTTCTGGTTGTCAAGAAAATTGTGATAAGGCAAATGTCAGATCATGTGGAGCCTTCTGAATTTTTTGACCCTTTCAATCTGTTTTCCAACCTGGGCAGGGCGAAGAAGCTGTGTTGGACTAATTGGTTGTCTCTCTTCTCCAGGCAGTGGATAAAGTCCAGGTACATAATCTGACTGGTTTAGATCAGCAGCATCCTGTCTTTCACAGTCTTGTGTCCTTATGTCAACCACTGCAGGGTTGTCCTGGAAAAGTTCCTTTTGCCAGAGCTGGAGCAGAAGATGTTGAGGTCTTACAGTGGTTTATCTGCTGGGGTTCCTGTGCAGCTGGTTCCAGTGGTGGCAGCAGCCTGTGTGTGACTCTTGGGGGGAAAAAAAAAAAAAAAAAAAAAAAAGATTAATCTTCACCAAAACCTAAAATACTGCAGCTGCTGGGAGGAAATTATAGCTTGAAAATGTTGCACTTCCATTTTTTGTTTCTACCCTACACTTTAGGTGGAATACTCTGTACTTGAAAGGAGCTGCATACCAGTTGGTCTTGATTTCACTGAGCTGCCCCACTCTGGGCTCGGTGGCTGTTATCCTGGACAGTTGTTTGCTTGGGAGTTCTTTTAAATTGTTTCTTGCCACTGGCAGTACAACAAAATGAGAATGGTGCTGTTAGATGTGCTCTTTAAACTGTAGGGACCCTTTTCTCTGGGAAACTGGAAAAAATCTGCTTGGGAGCCATAGTGGAGAACTCTGTGAGGATTTAGATTCCAGTCCTCTTTCCAGTCACAGAGCTTATCCCTTTTCTTTTGGAAAGCAAAAACAGGTTAATAACATGAATTTCAGAAGGAAATGTTACGATTTTGAATGGCTCTTGCCATGTTCCTGAGATTTGGGGTGCAGCAGAGCCCTGGGAAAGAGGACCCAAAACTCTGGGAGAGCACCAAAACTTTTTTTAAATGCTTGCTCATTGCTGGGGCTTGGATTGTGTTACATCTCCTCCATACTTCTGCCAATTGCAATACTGGGTTGCCAGCAATCCATCAGACTTGAATTTGGTGATCTGGGGAGGAATTAAAATACTGAGCCTTACATGCCAAGAGGCAGCAGTGCTGGGTAAAACTGGCAGGGATCCTTGGAGCCAAATTGTCCCCAAGCTTCAGAAAATGATGTGTTGTAGTTGTGTGTTGCTGGCTGCCTTTTGACATTGAATGCCAACAAACGTGGGCAAGTGTGGGCGAGTAATAACTAATAGGAACTGTCCTATCTGTGCATTTACCAGTGGGCTCCATCCTTGTGGTGAACATCTTCATGGGCTCCATGCAAGTTCTTTACCCATCGCTGGAGGTCCCAAGGCACCACTAACATGGCAGGATGCTGCTGGAGGCTTCCATCTTTATGTCAGCTTCTTGGTGACAACAAGGAAAACGTGCCACAAAGCGCTGCTCCAGATGACCAGGTAACAGTGGTTCCCATCTGTGGCCACATGGTGTGGAGCTAAACCCACGATCTGCAGCTGAAGGACACTGGTTCAGGTGATATGGTGGTAGATACCACCATCTCCTGCCAAGTCACTTGCTGAGGTGCTGCACAGTGCTGTGTGGGGGCATCAGCACAGGTACTGGGTGATTTTGGCCCTCACTGTGGTGAGTCCCCCTGCAGTGCTGTGTCCAGCTCTGGGGCCTCCAAAAGAAGGACATGGAACTGTTGGAGTGAGTCCAGAGGAGGCCACAAAAATGATCAGGGGGCTGCAGCAGCTCTGCTCTGAAAGCAGGCTGAGAGAGTTGGGGCTGTTCAGCCTGGGGAAGTCTCCAGAAGGACCTTATTGCAGCCTGAAGGGGCCTATAAGAAATGTGGGGACAAACTTTTTTGGCAGGGTCTGTTTCAGTAGAACAAGGGGTGATTGTTTTAAATTGAAAGAGGGGAGATTTAGACTAGATATTAGAAAGAAATTTTTTACAGCATGAGTTGTGAAACGCTGGGCCAGGTTGCCCAGAGAGGTGGTAGGTGCCCCATCCCTGGAAACATTCAAGGTCAGGTTGGCTGGGGCTCTGAGCAACATGGTCTAGTTGAAGATGTCCCTGCTCATTGTAGAAGGGCTGGACTAGGTGCCCTTTAGAGGTCCTGTCCAACCCAAACCCTTCAGTGATTCCGTAACACATGTGCTGAAGAGGCAAAAAGCAGGAGGTAACCCCAGGGCCACGCTCCAGACTCTGGTCCCACCAGTAGGAACCACTCTGTAGGCACAGCAGCAGGAGTCAGTCTGTAGCTCCAGTCCCTTTTTCACAGGTCCCAAGCTCCTGGTCTCTTTTTGGATGAGTTCACATGTCACTAATAAGGGCTGGGTACAGTCACCTCAGTGTGAGGATCACACCTATGCTCAGGGAAGTGCAGGTGGTGATTGCACACAGGTCAGTGGCTTCTGGTGAGCTGCCATGTCACCTGCCCAGCACAGCCTTGTGCATCATGGCTCTAATGGGCAATCCAGAGGGAGCACGGGCAGGAAGGATTGGCAGAAAGGGACTGGAAAAGCTCTTCTTTTCCCTGAGAGTGCTGCAGAGCTCGTCTCACCCTCTCATACAAAAACAGCAGAACTTTCCTGAGCGTGCAGTCCAAATTATTCCTACACCCCATTTTCATTCAGGCATTAAAATTCAAGGTCTAAATACGTAGTTTGAAACTGGAGATGAGCACAGGCAGGTTGCACATGTGGATATATCTTGCTGAGTACACAGCCCATAAAATATGTAGTATAAGATTACTCATTTATTTTTTACTTCAGATGGAAAATGACACAAATCTAAATATTACAATGCAAAGTAACGTGTAACTGTCTGTATGTTACAGCCTTAACACTGTACTCTTGATCCAGAAGAGATATAGCAGCTGCACTTCAATTTCAAGCAAATTGATCCCAGATGTAAATGTTGTTTTGTTCCATGGAAGACAGTGCACAGGTAAAGCAAATACCATTGGTTTTTAGTCCCAACAGAGTGTTGCAGCAGGATCCAGGCTCTTCTGCCTGGGCACATGTCACAGCCTGGTGGCTGTGGTGGAGGAGAAGGGTACCGTGAGAAGAGAGGGCTTTGCTTTTCACCCTTTCAGAACACAACCACCTGTGATCCGAGGAGCTGTTTTGAAGCCAGGAAAGCTTCTTGCTTCGTCAATTATCCTGCAGGCAAAATCTAAATTTGGCTTGTTTTTTGCATTCCTTTCACTTCCCGTTTTTTTTTTTTTTCTCCTGCTGTTATTTGTGTTTGGCGTTAAAGAAAAAAAACAAACAACCCACTGCATTTAGTGCCCCAGTAAGCCACTCCTTTTTAAGCAAAAAATAATAGTGGTTGTGCTTTGCTTTGCCTGGAGACAGCCCAGTGGCACCGTGGGCAAGGTATAAACGCTTAATAGTGTCTTTATCATCCCCTGCATACAGAGGATGGCAAAGTCCAAGTATCCTGCTGTCACATCCCTTCTTTTGGACAACAGGTATTTTTGTTTTTTGTAAAATAGGACAACCTAGTCATCACAGGAGGAGAAACCCACGAATGAGACTTACCCTAGTGCTGCTTCCAGTACCAGAGCTCAGCCAAGCACCACTCCCAGGGCCCAGTAAACTCCTCCTGAGACAAGAAGAGATCTCTCAGGTCAAGTATTTCTACATTTTTTTTTAAATTGCAGATGCAGGGCTCATTTCCCTGCCTGGGATCTGGCTGTGCAGGCTTTCCTTGGGCTGGTGGGTGCAGGTAATGGAATAGCTGCTGGCCTGGGACAGTTCTTGGCAGCAGGTGAAGGTTATTTTCTGGCTGGCTCTGAGAGGGGCAGCTCTGCAGGTGCCTTTATTCTGGTTTTGTGAAAGCTGTGATTTAATTATTTTCATTATTAAATATTTAATTAATTTAATTAATGGGGGGGGTTGGGTGCTTTAAAATTGATATGGTTTGATGTTTAAGGGATTGAAGTTAAACATTTGAGAGCTGCTCTAGCTGATCACTGCACTGGTTGTACTGGTTCCTCTGAATCAGTCCAGGCACATCAGTGCACAGGTCATGCCCTGGGAGCATTGCCTTTCAAATTCCAAAACACCCCAATCAAGGTGTATATATAACAGGTATCAGGGTGTCACTGAAGGGTGGGCACTAGACAAAACTGTGGCACTTCTGCACAGCCAGTATTTTTTCCCCACCCAGCACGGGGAATCGACTGAATCTTTCACAGATGTGTGTAAGATGTGTACAACCATACGTAGCAACTCCTGCAAGTATTTAGCTGTACAACATATTGACTGTGTTCTGAAGTCCTTACTCAGAGGAAACCTGCCCAGAGGTCAATGTGAACCTCGATGAATCGATTTATTTCAAAACAGCTGCTGCTTCTGTGTGGTTTTGCAGCACATACCTTTGAAAAGAATGCAAAATTAAGATTAAAATCAGGCCAGGACATGGGAAGAGATGGAGAATGTTTGTCCATGTGAATTAAGGGTTAATTTTTGGGTGCGGTGGGTTGTGGGAGGAGGGGATGAGGAGGCGTTTGCCCAGAGGAGGTGACAATGTGCAACTCAGCCCCCGCTGCCTGACAGAGCTGCCTGCACTAGCAGGGCACTTACCTCAAATCACAGGTTGTGAAAACTGACATTTCCATTCAAATTACTCCAACAGCCAACTGTTCCCCGGTGCAACTTCTTCTGTAAGTGACACGGTGACAGTGATCCAGGAATTTAACTTGCTGTTGTCTCGTTCCAAGTGGAATTATGAGGTTTGTGACATGCATTAGGAGGATGGCTCCTGGTCGCAGCCGGTGCTTTGTGTGTCTGGGCGATTAATCACAGGTCGAGCGCAGAGCCCGGGAAGTTCTGTCAGCTCAGGATAACTGGCCCTGCTGTGAGCAGCCCCTTCTGACTCCTCTCCTCCTTTCCCACTGTCTGAGCCAAAAGCCACTGCTCCACTGAAGTTTTTCCTGGCACTTCTTGGTTCCCTGAGATTTTTTTTTGAAGTCCCTCTCTTCAGTTACGATGGGCAGATCATCTGTTCTTGGCACCTGATGGTCACACTGCTGGGCTCCCTCCTCTCCTCAGGGATGTCTCTTGGGTTCTTTTTTTCTTTTTTCCCACAACTTGACTTTCTTTGCAAGTTACCTTTTAAATTTCTGTCTAACCTTTCAAGCAGGAAGCCTTTTCTGTTCATGAAATGCTCCAGCAGATTTTGTGATTCTAGGTGGTTGCCACAGAGAGGCAGAAACTGCAGAGAATTTTTGCTGAATTTCATTTCTGTACTACATAGTCAACTAGTAAACTCCTTTGGTTTGTGCTGCTCTGCAACAGATATTCCAGTGATTGGTGGATTGGTGCTGGAGCCAAAGCATTTGAGGGTGAGTGACCTGCCTGTGCCTTAGAGGCTCCTGGACAAATCACTGATCTGCAGCCACTGCTGAGGAGCAAGGCAGCAAAACTTGAGGTTGGTCTGTTGTAGGCCATGGTGGCACCTTTCAGAAGAGGGTCCCAGCACCCATCCCAGGGCCAGACTGGTGCACCCCCATGAGGCTGGGAGAGATCAGGATGTGGTCAGGGTCAGGCTATGGCCCCCTTGTTCTACCCCATTCCTCTGCAAAGAAGCTAGATGAGGACATGGATCCTACTTGAAGCTTAATATTGACCTTGTGAACTGAAACCAGTGATGACCCTGAGCTCTAGTTACAGATCTGAGCATCCTTGAGCTCGAAAACCATCCCTATCTGGATCTCAACCTGTCTTAGTCATCTTCCCTCAAAACTCATTTTTATAACCTGATAACCAGCAAATATATCAATCTGTTATTAAAGAAAATGTAATTATAAAGTCATGTTTATCTCCATTTCCTTGAGAAAAACTAGGCCTCGTTATTGCTTTCACAGTCAGAAGAATAATTAATGTCAAGTTTTTATAGTGAATTCATTACTTCCTTGGACAGGGAGCAACTTTAACCAGATTTTGCAGAAAAGCTTTCAGAAGAAGAAAAAACACAGTGTGTGCTGAGTCAGAGTCTTCACTGCCTGACAAGAGAAGTCAATAAGCCAAATGCATTGACTGTTTGTTGATTCCACACCATGCACCATCCATGAATGAAGATGTTCCGTTAAATTAAGCTTATTCCATCATTTTCAGATTAAATCCTCATAGAAGCATTGCATCTGCATCCCTCTGCAGAAGTATGTATAACCAATAGGCCCAGAAGTCAGTTATTAGGGATATATGTGTTGTCCTGGAATATCAAACTATTCAAAGCTTTGATCTTACTTCCAAGTTCCTGGAAGTTAATTCTGGTTCCTGTTGAATCCCTGAGTTTGGATGATGTCTGTGCTAGGTGTTCACCACAACCATTTTTTTTCCAAGACTGATTTCACATCTTCCTTCACATCACCCATCATTCCCTTTGTCTGAGTCATCTTCTGCAAATGGTTCCCACTGGGTTTGAGCCAAGTGTTTGAAAGCAATGGGAAGAGTCCACCAGGGACTGTGACCTCTGGGGTTTACATCAGATGCTCTGCTGTTCAGTTTTCATTTCTGCTTTTGGACCTGCACCAGCCCAATCATCTGCAAAGGTTTAAAAGCCCATGAAAGCTTCTTCAGCCTTCAGAGATGTCGTGTCACTGCACGGTGTGTATGTGCTGGTAGCCCTTGGCCATGGTTGAAGCTTTCAGTAAATTCAGTAAGTAGGACTTTATGGCTTTCTACCTGCAGGGAAATGCAGCCTCATTTACAGGCTGCTGTTGTGTTTATGGTCATTTTTGAGGCACATCCATTGATGGAGAAAAGGTCTGACCCAGACTTTGGAAATTTCAGCTAAAGCAAAGAGGGGGGATTGGATATGTCCCAAACCAAAACCTTCTACAATTTTGCTGTTCTAGCCTTAAGAAAGGAAACTGCAGGGTTACCCTTCTGGGGCAGGGCTTCTTAGCAAGTCATGGTACTTCTGCAGGTAAAAGAGGTACAATATTCTTTACTCTTCTCTGGAATCCCCAAATAACTTCTATGTGTTTGTTTCAGAGCAGTTCTGTGGTACCGTGGATGCTGACTGTGTCTGGGCCTTGATAGCTGGCTTAGTGCTGCTGAGCTGACTCCAAATATCCTTATATAAATAAGAATATACAGACAAATATAAGAACAGATAAATTCTTATATAAGTAAGAAATATAAATATTTCTTCCGCCTTATGGAAGGGTCACAGCAATAAAAGCAACCCTAAAACCACAAAACAACATGAGAAAATGATCTGGTTGCTCAGTTCCCTCCTCTAGACCTGCTTTGAATATCATGATGAAGGCCACAAGCACTTTGGTTTCCTGATGCCAGAGGCCTCTGGAAATTGTTGAGAAATTGTAGCCATGTGAGAGGAGCTGGGCCAACCTTGGGCAGAGGAAAACCCCCACCTCATGCAATGCCCACTGCTCCCAGCACTGCTGGGAATGCAAAATATTAGATAATCCACCTTTTGTGGAAGGATCATCCACCTTCCACCATTTGTGGGCACTGCACAACCCTGCAGGGAGTTCCTGGAAGTGTCAAGGCACTTTTACACAGAGCAGAAATGCTAAAAAGCATAAGGACCTCTGCCCCCCCATCAGAAAAAAAATACTAATGAAGTATGTGGTCGAGGCTGTCAAAAAAAGAGTGAAAAATGACCAGTGCGCAGAAACTAAATTGTAAAATTTGGGGGGTGTTGCAGCGTTTGCAATTATTATTATAGAGACCATACAGGCTTTTGATGAGAAATCAATAAAACCCAACCAGTGTAGTGAATATTAAGCTACTTTCCAAAGGTCTGAGAAGCACCACCTCTCTTGTTGAGAGAAGCAGCAGCTTAAACCTCCCGTGGTCTGTCCAAAGAGGGGAGCGGGTGTCTGGGTTTGGGTCGAGCCAGATAGGCAGCAAACCCAGTGGCTTTCATGAAGATGAATCACAGCAAAAGTAACAAAAACTGTGCTTTGATATGAGGGTGAATAGAGGATTAACTGCACAATGCTGCTGGTTTTTGAATTTTGCATGGCTCCTGTTTGGGTTTGTTCATGCTGCCAGCAATAAAAATAATGTTTAGCTGCTGAGAGTGCTGAAAAGGGCTTTAGAGTGGCCTGAACTGTGTGCCAGCAGGTGCCTGTGGGGAGGAGGGAGGAAGGGGAAAGCTTGTCTTATTTTATTTCCAAAGGTGGAAATTTAATGCTGGGAACCCAAGTCATGTTTTATTTCTTATGAAAACTCTTATCTCAGTAATTGTGAGTGTGCACATGCACAAAAAAAAAAAAAAAAATCCAGCCCTTCCAGCCGTGCAGGGCAGGTTATTTATAGACCATCTCTGCCTTTTGTCAGATGGGTGGGTTAACAATATTCCTCCAGAATAAACCCTGTTCTGTGCAGCAGAAGAGGAAGAGTCCTGTGAAGAGCAAGCTAATGTCCACGAGACAGAGAGGGCTGTGGCAGAAGAGGCTGCCCAGCAAAACCCACCACAATCTAATCATCAGCTCTGGTAGTCAGCGAGGGCTGGGGGGGGGGAAGATGTTGTATAAAGCAGACACATCCAGGAAATAATGCCTGTCCAGTGCAGCCAGATGGAGTGGGTATATCCTGACAAAGCATTTATTTTAATAAATGTTCAATTAAAATTGTTTCTGTAGTGCAAGCATGGTCCAGAAGTAGTATGGGAATTAATAAGATTGCTGCTAGAAATAAACATTAAGGCAATTGTGCACTAGTTAAGGGTGATGGTTATAAAAAAAGAAATCTTAGCATTTCTGTAGGATTATTTTGCATCTGTGCAAACCAGAAAATGTTAGTACAAGCAATGCTCTAAAGTGATGTTTTTAAAATTCTAGCTCGTTTTTGCACCAAAAAAATCACCCATAACAGTGCCAGCTCCTCCCATGCCCAGGCAAGGCCTCAGTAACCTGCAGGTTTGTATAAACACAGTAACTGAGGAAAACTCCACTAGAAACTTTTATTTGTAATGTCACATCTAGACTGTCTAACCAAAAGTTTGTGATCTCAGATGAACAGAGGAAGATTTTTCTGGTTTATTCCTTGATATAACCCCATTTATGTGAGAATTCTGGAGCACATGAATCCCATTTTAAGTGCGTGGGGCTTTTCACACAGGTATAATTGTGTCTGTGCTGAAGTGTCGCCTGAGATGGTTTCCAGGCTTAGCAGCAGGTTATTTTATTAGTTACAACTTGGTTTTCATCCTTCTGTGAGTTTCTTTATCAACATGCAAAAAAGTTGAAGTTTTGGGAGTGTACCTGTGGTGTGGTCACAGACTTTATGTTTGAGTCCAAGGTGGAAGGCACCTGAAAATAAGTCAAAGTTGGATGTGTTGGTGGCAGGGATGGCTCCAACACGGAGTAGCAGAGAGCCTGGAGATGCTGGAGTAGAAAAGTTTACATTCACCATTTGTTTTTAGAATGAGGGACTTGGTGTTTGTCTGGTAAAATACCACTATGTGTAGTTTGGTGTTTTTAACAGGTGCTTCGATGAGTTCAGTAATTAGGTCTGAGTGGTTATCTCAGGCCTTTTCTCTATCTCTGGGACTTTGTTTCTGCCTGTGTTGATGTGATGTGCTGGGTGGGACCTGGGGCTGGGGCAGGATCCTGCCTGGCAAACCCAAGGCCATGGCCACAGCAGAGACACCATCCCTCAGCCTGTGTTCCCCTCTGGCCCTGGGAGGAGAAACGTGGCTGATGGCATCTGGCTGGGATGGTGCTCACCTGTATGGTTCCACTCTGGTAAAAGAAAATCAAATTGAAGCTGCATGTAGTCAATAAATGTTAAAACAGCTGAGTATTTCTAGAAATAAGGATTTGGAGAAGTGTCTGAGACCCAGAAAGAAAAAGCTTTAACAGCATCTAAAATTCTTGGACGGTTTTTTTTTTCCTGCCATATCTCCTTAACCTGCTACTCCAAAGCCTTGGTGGCTGCTTCAGGTCTTCCTTCAATGCGGTCACCCAGGATGGACATGCCAGCACAAAAGAGACCAAAGCCTGAGGATGCCCCTGCCCATCAGGATATTCTCTGGAGAGGTGGGTGTAAAGTATCCTGGGAAGCTTCAGCTCACTGCCCCCGTGTCCACACTGCTGCTGATCCCTGTCACCATCCCTGGAGATATTTCAAAGCTGTGTAGATATGATGCTGAGGGACATGGTTTAGTGGTGGGCTTGGCAGTGCTGGGTTAACGGTTGGACTGGATGATCCTTAAGGTCTTTTCTAACCAAAACGATTCCATGGTTCTATAATCACCCTACCAGAGCTGGTTCATGCAAAGATGGTTCATGGTCAGCTCACCAGCTTGTCCCCCAGGCTATTTGCCAAACACCCAAAGCTCCCACAGCCATGGTGTTGATTCAAGTGGGGCTGTTGGGACCTGCCTTCTTCTTCCAGTGAGGACCAACTCAGGTTGCTAACATTTGATGTTGAAATGCAAGCTGCCAGTGTACCTGGGGGAATGGAAACAAGGGGAAGGGAAACATTGGAATAAATTTAAATAGGAAATCTGTTCAGTGGAATAAAAAATGGTTTGTTTTTTGCAGTGCCTGCAAGCAGAGGAGCTAAAGACCTGTTGTGAAGGTGATTCCATGGATCAGTCCTTGGGAGTGCACTGTGCTCACGGGTGAAAAACAACATGTAAGTCTCACAGGCTTCAACTCTAAACATTCAGTTTGTGATCATACCATTTATTCATCCCTCATGAACAAATATTTCAAATAATACTTTTACTTTACATTTTCTCAGTGTTTTTAAAAATGAAATGTGTTAATTTAACTATTACACATGTGGGCACTGTACAGCTGTGAGTTAAAAGACTAGAGCTGTATTTTCGTTTTCAGGCCACTAATAATGCTCACGCTCCATTACCATCTTTGACACTGCTCTGTGCCTTCCAAATCCACCTGAATTTGCTCATGAGAAATATCTGAACGTGTCAATCCTCACACCAAGTATCGAAAGGTTTTGTTGTTTCCTCGTTTCACTCTGGGCACAAACTGGGTGTGTGCTGCACGTCTGTGAAGTCAATGCATCTCTCCAGCCGTTGCAAAATAGGAAATAAATAAATAAACAAACACATACACACAAAAAAAATACCCAAGGGCTGGTAATTTAGTACTAGAAAGTTAATTCAGGAGACCTCTGACCTTCACAGTGCCACGTGACTATTGATTTTCAATATTGCGCGGCCCGCGCCACCCTAAGCGTGTAGTTCAGCAGATTCAGAACAGTTTTTCCCTTATCAACTCAGTCCCCGAGTACTTGTGCATTAAGACAACAAATGCTGGTGGCTCCAGGCCTGTCACATGGTAGCCCAGCAGACGTGCCGGGTTTCTAATGAACTTGGGCTGGTGGCAAACACAGCTGGGCCAGGGGCTCCTCCGGCCCCTTCCCGGAACCCCTGGGGGCAACACAGGGTCTCCAAAAAAGCCATTGCCTTCACACCAGAGCATTTCTACTTAACGTGCAATTATACTCCCACCTTCACTTGGGGATTGTGAGGTTTCTAAACCTGCTTTTTTCCCCTCCCCAAGAGGCAAATGAAGATGGAAATTGGTGATCTCCAAGACGCTCTGGACCTTACTGCCTGGATTATGTGGTAATACCAGGACATGCGACTTTAAACACCTTCCTCTCTCCCTAATCACCAATTAGTTAAATGAGCAGCCGTGCCTGGGCTGATGTGGTGCACACACACACACTGATGTGGTGCACACACACACACACACACTGATGTGGTGCACACACACACACACTGATGTGGTGCACACACACACACACTGATGTGGTGCACACCCAGCAGCCCCAGCTCAGATGAAGACGTGTTTTAACCCATGCCCCTAAAAAAGACTTCAGCCTTCCCTCCTCCTCCTCCCGGCTTTATTGATTATTGAAAATGTTACATCCCAGGGAGGAAAATGTCATTGCTTTAAATACCAGCATTAACAGTTGGTAGAAGTTCTTTTTTTCACCCAGGCGTGTGTGATGAAGAAAAATTAAACCATGGAAAAGACGGAAAAATATATGGAATTTAAAAGGAAGAAGAAAAGAATCATTTGCATGTTAATTTGACCGAGGAGCTTCACTCCCTTAAGTGAGTGGCTTAAAAGCAAACACGTCTCATACTGGACTTTTTACTGGAACGGTGGAATATATAATGAAATTCAACAAGGAAACTGGAAAAACAGCCAAATTGGTGCAGCAAAGTGGTTAATAGGATCATTAGCCTACTCGCTGTATTTTTTTGGACATTGTGTGCCTGTACCATAGTCCTCGAGAGCAGATTGCAGGAACAGGCTGACAGTTACCCGCTAACTCAGCAGTGCTGGGTGCAAACTGCCATCTTCCTGTGGATTTACAGCTGCCACTTCTGCTACTTCAATTAGTTCTATAGCACACAGATGTTGCTTAAATGTTGCTGCTAATGATACTGCAATAAGCGTAAGATTCATGCCATATTTTGAGGCACGTAAATTTCTCAAGTGGCACAATTAAAGTGGAAATATTAGGTGGGGAGAACTTGGCAGTCTCTCCAACTTGGAAAGCGCACCCGCTATGCAATAATGGGTCAAAAATTCATTCAAGTTTTACTGCTGTTCAGAGTTTTAAAAGACTTTTCACAGTTGAATGCAAAGTAGTAAAAAGCAGAGTATTAGGAAATGAGAATGCTGTTCTGTTATTCAGACATGACTTTTCATTTCAAATTGAAATCACATGCTCACCTTCGCTGGGAGGGCTGCGCCGTGCCCAGCCGAGCTGCCGAGATGCAAAAGGAATAAATACAAAGTCTTCATTAATAATGATTTAATTGCAGGAGGTTCAGCGCGACGGTTTGTATTAGCTGGGGTGGGGGGGGGGGGGAGGAAAGAGGAAAAAATGGTTTCCCAAATCACACACAGAGACAGCATCAATCATTTCCGAAGCCAGATGTAGCCTCCAAACTGCAGCCTGACAACACATCTCCTGTTTGTGCAGCCACCAAGCAATTACTCTTTCCATTCTATCTCCCAATGACAGATCTCCAAACCCAGGGCTGTAAAAATTAGAGTTTGGGCTTACACAGTTGTGTCAGGCCTTTAAAAAAAAAAATTAAAAAAAAATCAGAAAACTTATCATGGCTGCAGTGTTTATGAGCTTGTCAAAGTACATGTACATAATTTTCATCAAAATTTCTTTTTACCTCATTTCCAATCCTCAGGATTAGATTTATCAGCAGCTCATTCGGGGAGAGCTCTGTGCCGGCGTCCGAGCGGCTTTTCCACCTGCGAGCAGGACTCCGGAGCTGAGCCTGTTGGGTTGGCTCTGCGTGTGAAATGCCTGAGCTTTTCTTCTTCATCCCAAGCATTTTCCTTCTTCATATTATTTTGAAGGTACTGCTTCCTCGTGCACCCCACAAATCTGAGGTGTTCTTTTTTTAAAATGGTTTTCCATTCCCTCTCGTTCGGTGCGAATGCGTTTTGATGGGCAAAAGAAAGATAGCTGGGAGCCCAAAGATTGTTTCCATTGAATATTTAATTTGTTTATACCAGGGAAGGATTAACAGGCCAGCACTGATTTTTGAAACTTCCAGTATTTAAAGGACGAAGTTAAACATGAGGAGAATCAATCAGTAGCCAAGGAAGGGGGCACCAGGCCGGCGAGCATCAGCGCCTTGTATCTAAATTACTGATTTTCTACCAGGGCGCCCGAATGTTTCCATTTCTCTGCATGGCTCCGTCCCTCTCCTGGTTTGGATTATTTAACAGCAAATCTTACAGATGTCAGATTTGTCTTGTTCCAAGGCAACAAGGACAATAAGTTCCAGCTGACCTCAGGACAATGAATCTTGCAAGAGGCAGTGTGTGTTTTATACTGGCAGTGAACAGCTCCCATGTAATTGAGAGAGGGAAATGTCACCCTCACTGTGCTGTTGACACGGCCCTGGCTCTGTGCTGAGGCAGCCCCAGACTCTGCACATGGGGAGGAGGAGGAACTTCTCCTTCCTGCCTTTTCCCTGGTGTTTGGTGGGTTTTTTTGCTTTATTTTTGAGCCCAGTATTGTCTGGGACAATGCATCAGACAAGGAGGTGGCAGATGGGACACAAGTTGATCCCAGCAGAAAGGGTTCCAAACCATTAGCCAAAAACCTCAGTTTCTCCATCTTTTTTGTGGTCCTGCCTCACACCTAACTGTCTGATCATACGTACAGCCCTGTGCTGCATTAGGAATGTATCTTATTACTGGCTTGTTCCCCAGCTGGCCTGTCTGCGTACAGAAAACCACTTGATTCCAAACAATTATTTCATGTTGAACCCTATTAAGTAAATAATTATTATTTCAAGGGGTGATGGTTTATAACTGAAAGAGGAGAGATTCTGACTAGGTACAAGGAAAAAAATGTTTACAGTGAAGATGATGAGGCACTGGCTAAGGTTGTCTGGAGAGGTGGTAGATGCCCCATCCCTGGAACCATTCAAGGTCAGGTTGGACAGGGCTCTGAGCAACCTGATCTAGTTGAAGATGTCCCTGCTCACTGCAGGGGGTTGGACTAGATGGCCTTTAAAGGTCCCCTCCAACCTGAACCATGCTGTGAGTCTATGATTTCTGTGAATGGCCTTGATGCCAAGGGTCAGGTGGGTCTGGTTGCTGATCGCAGCCTCTTGGTTTGCACTTGTAGTGCAAGGTGCTGGGCTCCTGTTGGCATGAGATGCTTGCTGTGCACCAAAGCCTGTGAGTTTTCACAATAGCATAAAAAAATGACCTTAATCCCACAAACTAATCTTTCTTTGCCATCTTTTCTTTGCCACCTCTGCTACAAAGACAGGCTGAGACAGTTGGGGTTGTTCAACCTGGAGAAGAGAAGGCTCCAGAGAGACCTCATAGCAGCCTTCCAGTGCCTGAAGGGGCTACAGGAAAGCTGGGGAGGGGGTTTTCACCAGAGAGGGCAGTGATAAGACAAGGGATAATGGTTTTAAACTGAAAGAGGGGAGATTTAGGTGACACATCAGGAAGAAATTCTTCACCGTGAGGGCAGGAAGGCACTGGAACAGGTTGCCCAGGGAGGTTGTGGCTGCCCCCTCCCTGGAGGTGTTCAAGGCCAGGTTGGATGAGGCTTGTGCAGCCTGGTCTAGTGGGAGGTGTCCCTGCTCATAGCAGGGGGGTTGGAACCTGATGATCTTTAAGGTCCCTTCCAACCTTCACCATTCTGTGGTCTTTCAGGATGTGAGCTGCTCGGTGGGAAAGTGTCTTCTACTGAATATGGGAGAGATTATGTGGACCATCTTCTGAGTACAAAAAGGACTGATTCAATCCAACTGAAGGTGCCAGAACATCCATGAGCTGCATTTACAGCACTGCCATAGCAAATGGCCAGAAAACACAGGGATTTTGGCCAAGACATAGTGGGTTTGCAGGGCAGAACAGGGACAGCCACGACAGCATCTCCTGCCTCACTGTAACCCAGCTCCTGCCAAGCTGCCCTTTTATAAAATACCCTTAGAAATGTTATTAACCAGGAGCCCTGGCTATTTTCTTCTCTCAGTGAATGCAACTATTTATTTCCATCTAGTTACCCACGATTTCCCCTTTAAAGAAGTGACCAGCACTGATAAATGTGCATACTTGGGGCTTCACCATGCAGTAACGGAACTGAAATTTAATTTCTGCCAGCTGAACTTGTTTTAAAACTAAACCTAAGATGGAGATTTAAAAAAACAAAACAAACCGAACAAAACTTTTACTGTCAGTTTTCAGGAGGAAGGCTGCAGAGGTCTTTGTGAAAGTGGAATCCACATGTGGTGATGGTTTTATGGGATTCCCAAAAAGACAATGCCATTTCCCTATATAATTTAGTGTTTCTGTGATACACATCAGAGCTTTTTGTCCTCCAGGATATAAGTGGTCACCTGTGATTTATGGACCAAAGGAGTAAGTAAGGCCAAAATGGAGTAGAAAAAAGCAGCTTTGCTTCAATTACCACATCCCAACTCTTTGTCTAAGGTGCTACTGCAATACCAGAGCTGTAACACACCACACAGTTGCCATGGGTTTATGCTCCGATTTACTCAGCAATGTTATTTGGGGTGGGGGGGTGGAAATCTAATCAGATTGGTGTAGTTAGCTCAGTAAGCACCCAAGTGTTTGTGTTTGTGCTCCCTGACGGGCTGGTGGGGCCAGGGCATCCCTGGTGCCAACCCTCACACCCACCACAGAGGGATGGGGTCCCAGCAGCCTGGCAGAGCCCCGGGCAAAGTGGTCCGTGAGCTTCCCACCTTCTGGAATTGTCAGGGCAACGTGGGAAAGGCTTTTGTTTGCATTGGCAAAGGCTTCACACCTCCATCCCACCCTGACTTTGGCAGTTTGTTTCTCATTTCAAACACCCTCTGTAATCTATTACGATATATAGGCCAGTCTGATTTCCCCCCCTCGCTCCAGCCTATGTCCTCTTTCTATTTAGGAATTAATTATGATGCTATCTCGTATAACTCATTAGTATCAATTAATTCTTTCCCTTTCATGATCTTATATAGCTAAATTAGATTGCCTCTTAGGAACTTAATAATCAGTATCGGACTCATTTACATATTTTTTTTCCCCCTTCTCCACCCAGTTTTACTTGGGCACAAGGATGTGGTGGCTGGAAATGCCCCGTCCACTCTGGTGGGAACAGGGCTGGTGTGAGGGCACCACCATGCCCATCTCCACCATCCCCACCAGCTCCAGCTAGGCCTCGCCTCACCCATAATTCTGAATTTTGGCAGTCTTTGTAATTATTATTGTTATTTATTTGGTGTTATTGTTTATCAGCATGGATAGGAAATACCCTACTTCTAGCAACTGGCCAAAGCTTCGTGAATTCTCTCCATCTTAAACTTGCTGCAGGGACAGGGAGAACCATCGAGGGAGATGTAGGTTTTCCCCATTCATCTTGGTGGGGTGTTAACTTTGGAATCACAGCCTTGCTGGCATTCCCATGTCCATGTTTAGCTGCTTCACTGCTCACTGGCACACCGAATCCATTCAGGGAAAAAAACAGTGATATGATTGAATAGATCTGGCAGGACCTGGTATTCCCACTCATTTTGAATCTCATCCAGCAGCAGCAAAGGCAATTAAATAACAAGTTTTCTCCAGCAAAATGAGTTGCAAAATGCCCCCAGCTGCATGATGTAGGAAATACACCTTGATTTTACTAATTGCTGTGCCTGCACCTCGCCATGGCGGCATCTGAGGTGGCTTTGGGTGACCCACTTCAGGTATTTGCCATCTCCAAGCCCGGGCTGAGCTGCGTGCTGCCAAGCAGGGGCTGTGGGCAGGGGGTGGCCAACGGGGTAAGGAGTTGCCTTGTGCCAAAGGTCCATCATCATCTGCCTCCCTTCAGCAACACCGTGCTCTGGGCACATCAGGACAAGTGCTGGGTGGCTGCAAATAAAGCCCAGGCTGTTGTAGGTGCAGGTTGGCCTCAGCGAGGCAGCAAAATGTGGCCTAAAAAGCAGAATTCCTGGTGGTCAGGCAGTGATGTTTTAGGGCCTTGCTATCCCGGGCTGAAACCGAACCATCCCAGTGGTGGCACTGAGCAGCCAGGCTCTGCTCTACCACAACGTGACCACCAAAAGGTTGGGAATTTTTTAATGGTGGAGCTAAAGGGGGAAAAAAAAAAAAAAGGCAAAGCAGTGTTAGATAAGTTCCTGCAGGTTGCAGCCCACAGATGCTTGCAGATGTGTGTGTAGTAAAGAGGGATGTTGCATCTCCTTTACATCACCTGCTACCGGAAAAGTGTTACCGCGTCACAGCACAAAGTTGGCCAATATTTGTTTTTCCTGCAGTGACTTTAGGAGAGTCCCAGCTCCTTCCCAGAGGGACTGGGAGTGGCTGTATTGATCCCAGCTTTTATTGTTTCCATATTCAGATCAACCCACGGAGCCAGCGACAGGGAGAGGCAGCAGGAGGGGCAGCTGGGGAGGCCGACAGGCCGAGCCCTTTCAGTGAGCAGCTTAAGGAGTGAAATTGCTACATCCCAATTAAGGCAGATATGGGTCAAGAGAAGGAAAATAAAAGGTGGATTTCTGTGGAAGGAGAGGGAAAGTATAAAGGCAGAGGCTCGTTGGATATATTATTTCTGAATGCATTCAGATCTGCAGCCTCCTCCTCCCCCCATTCCCCACCCCTGCCCTGGGCTCCCAGCCCAAACCCCCACTTCAGGGAGATGACAAGGGAAAAAAAGGAAGGCAAAAACAAAAAGGGCAAAAAAAAGAAACCCAAAACTTCACCAGGAGGACAAAAAAAATATATATTTTTTAGAAAACTACAAGTCTTTTTTCCTCAAAATTTAAATAAAATTCAATTAAAAACCCATTCAGGGTGGCTTTCAAATATTATTTTCACTAAAAATGAGGGAAAATGTGCTATCTGATTTTTTTTTATTTTTTTTTTCCAGAATGTCTGCTCATTCTCCTAAGGAGAAATTATTCTCATTATCAACAAATGTTAACTGTTATTGTTGAAATCTGGGGATTTTACTGAATATGCACTGCCTTTGGCTGATCAGGGAGCCACCCAGCATTATTTAATCTATTTACGTTCCTGTATTCATTTCTATTTCATAATCTGATGATGTGTTTTCTATCTTTCTGCAGGTAAAAATGCTGGACGTTGCATTCCTTCTTGATTCTGTGAGTCGTCAAGTTCTTTTTGGACAGAAACAAGTGTGCAGTTGCACTGTGGTCAGAGCAGCTCTCCTTTCCTCAGGTACGTAGACCTACCAAAGTAGTGCTGGATGCAAAAGGAAGGAGCAGGTTTCTCCACACGTGTCCTGCACCTGAAGTTAATAAATCACATTAATAACGTTAATACGCAACTAGAGATGCCATATATTATTATTAAATTATTAATAATATTATATGTTAATTATTATATTTATATGCTCTATATTATTGTCTAGAGTCCAAAAAGGGAATTGTTTCTGATCATCATGTCCATTCAAGGTACTAAAACCAACAGATCTTACCCTTTAAGTCTATTTTTTATTCACAGACAGGGAGAGGAAAACACATTTTCTGCTCTTCCAACTCCAAATCATGTTTTGTTTTGAGTCAATTAGTCATTGACCTGAACCAGCTGAACACACTGAAATGAAAAAAACCCCAAACCCCACACCTCTGCTATTGCTGGATTGGCTGTCACTGGGTTGGTCACAGCAGCAGGCTCTGACTCCAGACTCTGAGCTGGTGGCTTCTGCCAGCTCAGTCATCTGGAGCACTTCGAAGTGCTCTCAGAAAGCATCTTCTACCTAAGACTGTTTTGCATTTAATGTGAACCATTTCTCTTAAGTTATAAGTGGCCTTGGTCTCCTTCCCACAGCACCCCTCCATGCTGGCCCAAACTGATGGGTGAGATGCCAACCTCAGCCTGTGGTGGATCTTGCTTGGCCAACCCACGTCCACCCTTTTGTGGCAGCCACCAGCACTGCCATGGGGTCATTAATCACTGCAAGAGTAGCCCAGAACTACCTTGGGTTTGCACTTACTGTATTTTTGTCAAATTTGTTCATCTGGTGTGAAGTCAGATGGCCACAGGACACCTCTGTGTGTGGTGGTCTGTACCTGCAGGTGTCAGTCCCACCAGCATCCCACTGTCTCATCCCACCACCATGGCTTTATCCTGCCTCACCAGCAGCAAAGCTTTCCCAAGTAAGGTGGTATTACACACTTGCAACTCATAAAGATTTAATCTTTGCTTTAAACACATGGGGCAGAGCAGCCATTAGCATCTGACAATGAAAAGGCTTTCTCTTTTGATCATGGTGGCAGAGGAATGTAGGACAAGGTGGTTTTTTATTAAGGTAAAGAGAAAATCGAAAGCAGCGATAGAAAATAACACAAATGTGACGAGGAGGACATCCAGTTGTGACTGCTGAGATGTTTGTTTTAGCATCCAGAGCTGCTCTTTCTGCTGTCACCTGGATTTGAGCTTACTAAGGGAGTGCAAGGAACAGGCAGGTCACACAGACCAGGATTATTCATGTCAGATTCCATTAAAAACAGCAAAATTCAGCACAAAAACAAAACAAAACAATATATCCTTATCTTCCAATCTTTGACTCAAAATGTGATGTTCTTATAACATGAAAGTGCCAAGTCCTTGCTCTTGCAAGAAGTTTAAAATGATTCATTGTGGATTTACATGGGTGATGTAAATGTGTGGATAATTGCTCTGTGTATTTATTACTTTTTGAGCCATTCCAGTTTCTTGGTCGTGGCATTTTTCAGCTATCAAAAGCAGAAAATTTTGGACATCTTTATGTGTGGTATCATGGAGAGGGTTTTTCAGGACACCATTTATCTTTGAAAAATGCTTCTCTTGGTCTGTAATTTCCCTGTGCTCAGGACAGGTCCCTCCTCAGGCTGAGCTGCTGAGGGTCTGAGCAAGTCACCAGCTGGGGATGAGCAGCTTTGGAGCAAAGATTATGGTGGGCAAGGAGGGCTTGTGTTAGACCTCTGTAAAACAGGGAGTCCTCAACCTTATTTCATCAGGCCTGAGCTAGTAAATGCTGGTTTAGAGTGGAAAACGTCCATTTCTTTGTATGTTTTGGTGAACAGCAGGACTTTCTGAAAGGCTCCAGCACAGCAGCCTCTGAAGGGTCTTCTTGCAGAGGAGGGCAATAGTAGCTTTTGGTTGTAGGCATCACTGTGGTTTGCTGGCCTACTGTAATCACCTGGGCTTTTCAGATTTATTTAAAAAGATTTTATCTTTTATTTTGGTAGTCAGTGTTATTTTGGAGGATTTTGGTAGTTGCTTCAACTTCTTAAAAATACCAAAGTTTCTTCTCTTTTCCTCCTTCCTCATTCAATACAAAAGACTTGTTTTACTGTTTCTGCAGGCACTTCTCACTGACACCACCATGGTGTGGCTGAGTGGTGATGAGTTGTGTTACCAGGTAGTGCTGAGACAAGCAGGGATGCTGTGGGGAGAAGGAGCTGTGGTGGGGCTATGGCCTCGTTGCAGACAGCCCTCAACACTCAACCCCACCACGCTTCCTTCACCCCATCCTCTTTTCTGATGGAAAACAAACTGTGGGGCTGTGCCACAGCACCAGTTCTCCTGGTAACTCTGTTTTACCCTTTTCTGCAGACTTTACTACTTGCCTGCTCCCCTCATGTCATTTAACCAAGAGGATTCGTATCCACTGGCTGGCCTGCAAAATCTCCAGCAAGGAAAGACCCAGATTTTTATTAGAGCTCTTCCACTACCAAGTTCCTCATCCTCCTCAGAAGGACATTGGCTATATGGACCTTCTAGGTTTGGTTTCAACATTGATGCCTTTTCAGCCTTCTTAACACTTGGAAAAAAAGGTACTAACTGGGAATTCTTTCTTTTATAAAGCAGCCATGGTTTCTGTTTCAGTGATTTCCAGGGAGGAGAGAAGCCCTGAGCCCAGTCAAAGCTGCTCTGCCTGAGCAGCATGGCCATGCAGTGCCCTGCTGTGCCCCTGTGGTCTTGTTCTAGCATTTATCCAGCAATGTACCCAACTGCTCTTCCCATTTTGGCCATGCTACATGCTGGGTACATTTTGGAAACTTTCTTCTAAATTAATTTATGCTCAGTGTTTTTTCACACAGACAATTAATTTGTAGTAACTGTCTAATTCTATGGAGAACCTTTGAGCTCCTACTGCTTCTTTGCCCACCCCTTTCTGCCATCGAGGATCCTCAGCCATGGACCTGGCTTCACCCCTTGTTCCATCAGAACCTCTTGCTGGTTCCTACCTGCTGCTCAGTCTTTGCTAATTTATCAAGGCTTTGATTTGAGGGATATGAAGTAAGTGAGGGGGTGGTGGGTGAGGAATCTTGGAAGTCCTTTTACAGATACTTTGGATATCACAGTGTTTGTGGGATTCATGACTGAATCATAGAATCACAGAATGGTTTGGGTGGGAAGAGACTTCAAAGTCCATCTAGTCCAGCCCTCCCTGCAGTGAGCAGGGACATCTCCAACTAGATCAGGTTGCTCAGAGTCCTGTTCATCCTGGCCTTGAATGTTTCCAGGGATGGGGCATCTACCACCTCTCTGGGGCAACCTGGGCCAGAGTCTCACCACCCTCAGTGTAAAAAAATTTCTTCCTTATACCTAGTCTGAATCTCACCTCTTTCAGTTTAAAACCTTCCCCTCTTGTCCTATCACTACAGGCCCTGCTAAAAAAGTCTGTCCCCATCTTTCTTATAGGTCCCATTTAAGTATTGAAAGGCCAATACTTAAAGACTTGCTCTAAAATGGGACACATCAATGAAGCAGAAGATGACGAAGTGCTGTGGGATGAATTTCAATTCTGTGATGTGGCTCCTTCTTTCTTTAGCTTCTCCTTTTTTCATCCAGCTGCACTTGGTCTGCCCAGACAGCCTGATAAGGTTGGTAGAGGTTGTTTGATTATTATTATTTCTACTCATTACAGTTTCAAAGCTTTAGTGCCTGTGGTGCAAAGACCACAGTAGTTATTTTTCTTTCTTTCTTTCTTTCTTTCTTTCTTATATTTTTTTCCCCCTGCAACTCAAGCTGTCATGGGGGAAGAAGGTGGAGACTGCAGCAGGACTGGGACACAGGGACCCCACCTTGCAAACTTCTGTGGTGACCCAGCACCTCCCACCCCACCAGCCAGAGGCACTGCTGACCATGTCCTGGCCCTGCCCTTCACCTGGTGAGGATGGACCTGTGGGTCTGAGTCGTGGTGGCCAGAGCCCAGGCCACCCAGGAAGGCATTGTCCCCAGCTCCAGCACCCAGCACCTGCTGCCCCCTCAGACCTGCACAGCACAAGGGGAGGCATCATTCAATGTCACTCTACTGGCTTTCAAGGTACAGTTATTTTTGTCACATCTTCCTCCTTTCTTCTCCCCATCTTCCCCTTGGTGTCTCCAGCCTATGTTTCATCATAGGGCAACTTTGAAGCTTGTTGGCTGTATCGCCCAGACCAACTCCAGCCTCAAGTTCCTTTTTTTTTTTTTTTTCTGTTCTTTTTTTTTAATTGTGCTTTGGGTTTGTTTTTTTTTACATTTTGCACAAGCAACCTGTGATTTTGGCCTGATTGGAGCAGAGTAGCTTTCAGATAACATCCATTCACCCTCACCACCCCCACTTGGTCTCTTCTGGGGGTAGTTGCTGCCTTTTGTCACAAAGTTGTTTCCTGAACAATTTAATTTATCTCAAGGTAAGTGCAAAAAAAAGAGTCACGCAACAACTGCAATCCTATAAAAACTTTGTGGGCACCAAAAATACACTGTTTTATGACCAAGTAGCTGCACCCTTTTTTTTCACAATGCCCTTTCAGTACTAGTACAAAGTCAATACAAAGGAAACAAAGCCATTACAGTGCAACTGTTACTTTATTTGAATGTGTAAGAAATAAAAAAAAAAACACAACTCTATAACCTCTGTCATTAGCATCATATTTTAATTGGCCCAGCTGCAGTAGCAATGTCACCAGCTGGAACAGGGCACCAGGCCAGGAGGTCTCAGCTCCCTCATCAGTTTATTTTGACCTGAGGGCTGAGAAATCATATTTGATTTCTTGTATGTGACAGTGAAATTCAGCATCATAGGTGAGAAAAAGAGAGAGCTTGGGTTTACTTATTTAATTTATACAATTAAAAGTTGTAATGATAGTTCATTTTGTTTAGCACTTTAGTACTTTATGAAGTATAGGAGTAAAGATCATGATCACTTTAAATGATACACACCAACTTTTAAAAACTTTGTGTTACTTGGGGAACTTTAGGACTGTTCCTCCTTCATATGCTTTTGTGGAGAGTGTTTGCTCAGTCTGACTCCAGCCTGGGTGCTCGCTCTTTTTCCTGTAAAACTTAGGGCAGTACATTGTATAACGACAAGTGACCCAAAAAAATCAATTTGTAATCTGATTTGAGGGTTTTGATTTCCTCTGATGAGTTTAAATTTCATTAAAAGCAACCTTATTCGAAGATAAAAGAACTCCTTGAAGGGTAAAACAGGGAATTGTCTCAGAGAGTATAAAGCATCCCAACTCTTTTGTGCTATTTATTCACGGCATTAATTGTGAGGTCCAGCAGGCGGTGTCAGTTGGCAGATGCACCCTTATCAGCCCCACGATCTGCACGAGGAGGGGGGGGAAAAGCAAAACAAAAAAAAAAAGCACAAGGGCTCACATTCAGAAATCGTTCTGCGCCGTATCGACACTTCAGTTATCAACAGCCCTTATTATCTGCTCAGCGGCGGCGCGCAGCTTGCTGCTGACATAATAAGCTACAAATCACTGATGGGGCCTTTCTGCATCCTCCTAATTGTGTGTATTCTCTGGAAAAAAATTATCGTTGGGCCTCTTGTCTTGATGAGAAATTGACATTTTCTGGCGGGGCCTGGCGAGCTCTATGTGGGGAGATAAGACTTATAGTTGTTTTAAAGGCGCGCAGCCATTCTTGCAGAGGCCTCTTTATTGCTCTAGTTGACCCACTTGATGAGTATGGATTTCATGAGGTCTTTTTCAGCATTTGAACTATAAAAGGTTCAGAATGACACCACCCCTTATAGACAAAAGATAACCTTGCCCTTTGAATATATTGATTCTTTATTAACTAGGCTGTTTAATGCAATGAAATGAGGCATTAGATTGAAGCCTATTTCAAGTGCTTTGAATAATCTTTAAAAGCTTGAAAGACTTTAAAAAGCTGCTCTGCAGTAATTGGCATATACTTTCAAAGACTCTATTCCTTCAGTTTGATTAAGGAATTTTTATCTTCTTCCTATGTCTGAACTTGCTATAGGCTGACACAACTTATTTTGTTGACAGGGCTATTAGCAAGTTAGGGATGTGGCTGTTGTAGGTGGTGGATTGCTCTAGGACTTATCATTCCTACCACAAAATGTAGCTTCTTTTGTATTTTCTTTGCATTGAAAGTTAGAGGAACCATTTAGATGCTCTTTATTCAAACCTTTGAAGTAAACCTAAAAGGGAAAGTGCCAGTAGGCATCACACAGGCTTTCATCCCTATAAACCATCTTCCTTTTTTTAGTGGGATGCATCTGATTATGTTGCCATTTAAACATGCTGCACAGATATATACTCAAACAGCAACAATTGTCAGTGCATAATAATAATCATAATCATAATCCAAATGCTCTGTATTTTTAACATCTGTTTTCATCAAACATAAAAATTATTGAACTATTGGAGAAGAAAGGGAGCGCAGGTAAATATCCTGGACTTCCAGCTGTGTAAGTTGGGAGTGAAATGAAGCTGCAGCTTCTCCTCACACTCCATCACTTAAGTGCTGAAACACAGGGCAAGGAGGGTGAGACTCCAGCACAGGGCATGTCCTGTGCCACTCTGGGCACACACACAAGTGCCCACATTCACTTTGCAGCTCAGAGTTGCTCCGTGCCCTCGTGAAGTTGGCAGCAGCCCTCTAGTAATGCTGGAATAAAACTCCCCTACCCAACACCCTGCTTTACCAGGATTGCTTTCCTTGTGTTGCTGCATGCAGCCAGACCCAGATTTTGGTACAAGTTTGGTAGAACTACCCAAAGTTTGTGGCTGTGGTCACCCAAGGATGCAGACACACACTTGGCAGCTGGGGTTGGGAGCCCAGACCTGGACTTGGTGTCATAACCAGCTCCTCTACCACCACCCTCTGCCTGGGATGGTGAAGCTGTGGCCTCCACACCATGTTTATATTTCATTATATGTACATGATACGTCCCACAGTCCAGAGGATGACATATTTGTGCTCAGTATTATAATTAGCAAAAGCATTTGCTTCCTCATCAGCATTTAAAAGACGAGCATGTCGACCTTCAGAGTCAAACATGGAAAAATTTGGGTTGTGCTGTGTTTAAAATAACTTTTCCTGTTTACAGCCTTCTACAATACCATATTAAAATAGAAGAATAACTCTGTGGTTACCTCCACTTGACACAGAGGGTGTCTGAAGCACAGTTTTGGTTAGATACTTCAAGCAGGCCCAGTGACAAGTCATTGCAGGGCTGTGGAGCAGAGGTCTCCTCCCTCGTCATCCTCCTTGGGGCTGCCTGGGCTATCCTGGGCCACCAAAAAGCCCCATTAAGGGTTGGGCTTCTCCTTAACCACAGACGTAACTTCAAATTGTGTTATTTAGAAATGAAACCCCCAGTGTTGCATTTGTTTGTTTTGTGTTTAGTCACTTTTCTTTTTTAATAATCAAACCAGATAAAATTACTAAAAAAAAAAAAAAAAAAAAAAAAAAAGAAATTCACAGACAAGAAATACTTTAATTAAATATTGTGTAAAATGAACATTTTTTTATACAGTTAGATATATGAAAAAATGTACAGATAAAACAATCTTATTGTAGGGTCTTTAACAGTAAAATCTACCATTTAGTGAAGCTTTTTTTTTTCCGTCTGGAGACAATGAAGCAATGAGTGCATTGACTAAGTAATCTAAAACACAAACAGGTTGCAGTTATGAAGAAACTTGCAAACTTTCTTAACATGTACATGTGACCTCTTCTTCAGAGCAAAGAAAAACCCTTTAGACAGAACCTAACGGAGGCAATTCAGTTCCAAAGTGACTTCTCAGGCTTTTCCACGTAGCCAAGCCTTGGTCAGTATCCCACAGGACATGCCCATTGATCAGCTGTGATCAGCTCCAGCTTTCTTTTTAAACCTTTTCATAAAAGCTTTACTAAAATGTGCTTCTTTTTTTTTTTACGCCCAGGAAAAAAAAAAAAAATTAAAAAAAAAAAGGATCTCTCCTTTTTTGGTTAAAAACTTGAATTCTGCTGCAGTTTGCAATGTGGTTTGCAGTGCTGCATTTGCAAACTATTTAGTGCAAAGAAAAAGAAAAGAAAAAAGAACTCCAGGTGTCTCTGTGGGTTTGGCACCAACAGCCAGGATGTACAAGGGAGGTCATTCCAGTTTAAAAAGTACAGTCAGCTGCAGGTCTGTTACAAAAAGTTCTGTAAAAAAAACCAAGGAACCTAAATAAACAAACCCCAAACATTTAAAAATTCAGGTCTGATCCTGATTTCAGGTGAAACCTTAATCTTTTTTAACCAGTGCAGGGCTCGGGAGAATGCAGAGTGCAGCAGAAAATCGACACATAAAGGAGTGATAGGAATTGTCCACCAGGTTTGTGCTTTTTGTTTTGTTTTTACACCAGAAATCATCCAAATGAAGTCGTGACTAACAATTGTGGTGTAAGCCTGTGATAAAACAGCACAAAAGTTCTTCAAAGAAGTTCACTTTTAAGGCATCAGAGAAGTTAAATGTGGCAAATGTTTTAATTAAAACATCAGAAGTGAATTTATTTTAAACCTTAGGCCTCTGAATTTTTCCAGTAAACACAGTTCAGCTATGTGGCAAAGTCATGGGTGGCAGCTAAAAATGACTTTTTACAATCTTAAAAAAAATAAAAAAAATAAGAAAAAAGGAATAAAAAAAAAAAAAGAAAAAAAAAAAGAAATCCAACCACAAAATAGATTCATCTTTTTTGTGGCTGTATCACATGCACATATTCTACTAGTATTCATTACAGCCATGTGGCACAATTTTGATTTGACTATACAACAAACAACTTCTTTTTTTCAAAATTATTTGTTCTGATAACTTAAAAATAATATAAAAATAAACAATGAATTTGACTTTTCCTCAAAAAAAAAAAAAGAAAGATGAAAAGTCTAAACAATAGCAACTTTATGAAGTACAAATGAAATGAACGGACACTAATTTATTTAAAAGGAAAACATGAAGGCAATGGTTCTTGGCTTAATGCTCTTCTCAGCATCACAATACCAGGCCGTGACAAAAACCAAGACATACAAGAACAACAACAACAACAACAAAAAAAAAGAGATGAAAAGCAATATACAAAATTTCAAAGATAAATACAATATTTATAATTGATATGTTACAAAATAAATTCCCTTAGTGACTGCAAGTGTTTATGTGAAAGAAAGTGTTGCAACGGGTAAGACTATTTTATTCCTTATAGCCTTTCATAAGGAATAAAATCTGCTTTATCTAAATATTTAAGTGGATCTGAAAAAAATTCAAGACAAGTGTATAAATATTTAGCTACAACTTTGGCAAAATCACAAAAGTCTACAATTTTATAACCACATACAAAACACATTAGGGAAGAAGGATCTAGAAGTCAAAAGGACAATTTTCTGGTACAAGAAACATAGACTTCACAGTAGCCTAAGAATGCAATAGTATACAGTGCTAGCAAAAGTTGAAAAAATGTTGCAGATCACACTTGCTTAACAGGAAGCTCTAGCAGTGGAAGTATATTTTGTTTGTTTGTTTTTAACCAACAGACAGTAGCAATTATTTATTATTTTTTTTTCTTTCCCCTCTGTCAGTGTGCTTGTTGAAGGCAAGAGAATTCAATATCAAAGTTACAATTTCTAACTACAATAAGTTACAAAGTTTCATTTCATTAAGATGAAGTTAAGCAATGGATGAACCCTCCCGCCCCCGCGCCCCGGTGTTTTGTTCTCCTAATCATATATTCATCTTTTTTTTTTTTTTTTCCTTTTTTCTTTTTTTTTTTTTTCTCCAGTTTGATGGCTCATAACCTCCTTGGGCCCCCACCCCCCGCCCCCTCTTTGTTTGCTGTTTGCTTTTTTTTTTTTTTTCCCACCACAAAAAAATATTTCACATTATAGAGATACACAACCATTGTGAATCTAGTTATGAGTACAGAAAAATGTTCGGAGGCATTTTTCATCAGTGTTTCATGATAATCAAAATGGTGCATCCACAAAGTTTCTCCCAACACATAGCAAGTACTAGACATAGCCAAGACGTAATCAGAAACTTTATACAAAATAGGCGTCGCTTTTTCCTTATTCTTCAGGACTGAGAAATGTGAAAATATGAGAAAAAATTCAGTCAATAAAATGGAATTGTTCATGAAGAAGTAGGTTGTTTTGCATGTAGATTCTTAATAGTTTAAATAAAATCTTTAAACAAAGTCTTTTTTTTTTTTTTCCTTTTTTTTTTTTTCTCCTTTTTTGTAGCATTTCCAGCTGTTGCTGATTCTCTGTGAAGATACTGTTTCCATCAGCATGTCTTAATATACTAAACTTGTCCCCTAAGCCCATCCTCTGAAGCTTGGTGCTACGGTAGGTAAACAAAAGTGACTTTACATTGGCGGGACTACAAGCCCAGACATAGCTAAAAGAAAAAGAGAAGAAAAATCAGCTGTTATTAGCAGGCGTGGGTAAGGAACACCTGGTTCACACCAACCTCCTCTGCCCGGGGGCCATGGACAGGCTTTCCCCAACAAAATGCTCCCCAAGGGCTCTGAGGTGCCAACGGGGGCTCTGAGGGGGCTTCTGTGCCCAGAGCAGCCCGACTCCTGTGGCATCTCTCCCAGCCAGGCTGCTGACAGTTGAGGGACACCACAGTCACTCCTGGTGGTGTCAGGCATCCTGCGGGGACATCCCTGCAGCAGGAACCCCACCAACCACTGCTCCCTGCCCAGACCTGGCACCTGGGCAGGAAACCTCCATTTCCACAGTTGTGCTTCATGGTAACAACGAGGCCGAGCAAGCCAAGGACTCAAAGACCAAAGCCAAGTGCCACAAAAAGGCAAGAGATTACTACCCCTGACCAGCCATCTCCTCATTTTTTAACAGCTAAAGCCTGAGATACCAACAATTACTGCTTTTTTCCTAGTTAACTCTTTGGTAGAAACATAATTTAGACAGACTTTAATTTTAGTGTTGTTTAATTTTTGCCGTAATGATATTTCTCATTAATGTATGTACAACAGATATTAATAAATTTGTTCATGTAGTGATGTGAACTTCAATTTCTCAGTTCATTAATTTCAACGATATTAATTTGTTTCAGATTCTCTGTTACAGCTTTATGGTTTGGAAGAGCTGGGTACGTACACATGTCATAAGTAGCACAACCTCCTCCCAGCAGCGTGGGCTGCACCACCAGGATTGCTCCTTGAATCCTAGCTCAGGTGATGCTCTTGAAACAGGTTAAAGTTTTCCAACTTGGTTACTTTTTTCCCCTCCAATTAAGCTTATATAATGTTGCAGGGTTTGTAATATGCATGTTTAAAATCTGAACAGCCAGCAAAGTTACAGACCCTAACTGGAGACTCATGCGTATATTGGCACATGCTCTTTCTACCCAAAACCTTTAGTTTCTGTATTATCACCTACTGAATTTTTTACTGAGTTTTCAGGCAGCCCCAGAGAGATTTGGTTCCAAGGGTGCAGGTAATGGCCTCAAGTTGCACCAGGGGAGGTTTAGATTGGATGTTAGGAGGAATTTCTTCCCCAAAAGGGTCACCAGGCACTGGAACGGGCAGTGGTGGAGTCACCATCCCTGGAGGGATTTAGGAGTCATATAGACACTACTTAGGGATATGGTTTAGTTAAGGACTGGTCAGTTTTAGGTTGATAGTTGGACTTGGTGATCTTTAAGGTCTTTTCCAACCAAGGTAATTCTGTGATTCTGTGTGCACCTGAACCCAGCAGACACAGGAGCTCATTCTGAGGTGCTGTTATGCTGCAATACAACCCTCAGCTGCCCTGGACATCAAGCTCACCACAGGTGAACCCAAAATACAGGGGTTTTGTGGTTCAGTTTCATCGAGGAGCTGTCATGGTGCTTCATAAGGAGGTGATGGGGGGATGCAGAGGCTCAGTCCTGAAGCCAGCACCAGATGTGCTTCACCAGCCAAGCAAAGCACAAAGGTCCAGGGCTGATGGGGACATTTGTTCCTTCAGAGAAGAATTTAGCAGAAACAAAAGTCCAGATTTTTCTGTCAGAGGTTGTGTGCATAAATACCTCCATAAACAGCACACCATTATTTGGTGCTGACACCCTGCACATCTTAATCACACAGCTACTGTCATCTCCTCTTTGGCTTCTGCTGCATGAAAATGCAGGTTGTCTGCTGCACAGATCTGAATTATTCAATTTAAGTGATTTAGCCATTTTTGTTGAAGTCTATCTGGCACACTAGGGGCAGGGGGTGTGTGAAAAAATGGTGCTCCAGACATTTATTTCACTATTTATTTTAGGAGCAACACTGGACAGTTGTGAATTTCTGCACGATGTTTCCTGCTGTGCAAATTGATACCAAATGTCTTCTGGAAGAAAAATGGGGCGGCCAGTTTTTTAATACTAATTTTAATAGTTTCATCCAGGGGAATACAAAAAAATTAAGCAGGATGCAATTTTAAAAGAATATAGAGAAGCTTTAGCTCTGCATTATGACCAGAAAGCTTAACCAACCAGCATTGTCTTTTGCAATCTGTAAGAAGTAAATTACAATGGAAAACTGAATTTTGAACACATCTTGTACTTCTAACTTTACAGAGGTCCAGTGCTTTCTTGTTAAAGAAATAATTTCATACCTTAAATGTCCATTGTTTGAAACAGGAAAAAGCACTCTGCCCTAAGGAGCCCATACACCAGCATCCTGCTCGTAAAAAAACGTGTAAGTACTTAAACTTTCTGCTCATAGGCTGAGCAGTGGAAGTCATAGAGAGCTAACGAGATTGGGGCTTTCTGGATAAGGCCCAAGGGCCCTTTTTTGCAGCCTTACTCATAGGAGTGAGTCACACCCATAGGACAACAGAGAGGGGGGGTTCTCCTCTGCAAGCTGCCACTTCCAGGTTTTGACCCTAATTATGGTCTCAGTTGGCCCAGGATGGAGGCACAGCTGACAGAGGTGGACATTTGACTGCAGCAAAGAAGACCACCACATCACCTACACGCCAGCCTGAGAGTTGCCCAGTTTGTCATCTTCTGTATTCTTTTTATTTTGTTCTTAATCTCTGTCTTGGATCTCTTTAGAAAAAAAGTGAATCCCTTTGTTGGCTACAGACCTCTCCCATGCTTTGGCAGTAAGTCCCAAAACACAGGGTGGCTTTCTGGGGACATGCTTACTAGCAGCAAGATCTTGCTCCTAGTGCAGTGGGCTCAGGTGGTCCTGATGCTTGGGCTGATATTCCCACAACCCTGAAGTTAGAGCAGCTCTACCTCTGCTTTATGCTACATTAGGAGACAACACTGTCCATCTGAGGTGCAGACGGAGCTCCATAGTGCTGCTCCTGCTTCCTCATCATCTTAGTCCTTCCAAGAACAGCATTTTTTTCTGCACACAGACAAGTCCTACAGTGGTTTACCCAGTGAGGATTGGTGCAGTCAACACCTAAATCCCTGTAAAAGGTCCAGCCGTGTCTGCAGGGCTGGAACACGTCAGGTTGTGCTGTGCTCCCATCTGACCCTGCCTCTTCACTGTGCTAACAACCCTTCACAGGAAAGCCAGGGCTGCCTGGCCCCATCGTGCTGTGTGCAGTGTCTGCCATAGTGGGGACAACCACCTTCCTGAGCCAACTGGGTTCTCCTTCAAAACAGAGCTTATGTGGGGAGAAGGTAACTTAACAACCAATGAGAGAGAATATCCTGCCCTGTGGTCAAAAAAGCACATCATCCCTTCTTAGCCAGATTCATAAGCTGCAGGATTCACCTTAGATATCACAACAGTGACCAGGAGCTCATAATTCTTTCTTGACCTGACTAAATGCATGTGACTGTTCCTAACAAGGAACAGGCTCCTCAGCTGTCCCTCAGCTCCTTCACATCCCACTGCATAATGAGGCTCTGTACCCAAAAACTTTAGCTCTGTTGGGCTCCAGCTCTTGAATCCCATATTTTAATTTAACACAGCAACTGTGCTGATCAGAAAACTCTCAACCTGTTTATACAGTTTTCAGCAAGCAGCTTAATTAAACTTGGGCTCAGTGTCAACAAATGGCCAAGAAAATGGGCAGAAGGAAGCAGAATCCCCCTGAAGAACTGCATAGGTAAAATGGAGTGGAAATAAGTATCTCCTGCATTGCTGGCTTTTCTTTGTGATGTTTCATGTAGGAAGTACATCAGAAATTAACCCCTCTCTTGCCACTTGGTTCTGGCTGCAGTGCAACTCCAGGCACTGGCTGAGACCTGCAAGGACAGCTAGGTGAGGTGTTGTCACAACCCTGAAGTCTTTCGTGGCCTCAGTCTGAGTTAACTCAATAGCTGTGGTGGGAAAACATGATGGTGCCTCTGCTGGGTGGTAAAGGAACTCACCGAGGATATGTCACATACAATTTGATTTTCTCCTCAGCCCAAGGGGACCTGAACCCACATATTTTACTAACTCTCATGATATGGAGCATCACCTTGTGGTGTCGTGCTACTTTGCATAAATTATTCAACTTTTTGTCACAACCCTGGAACTCAGTGCTCTAGTCACCCCACCAGAAAGACACCCTTGCTATTTCTGTCATCATTTTGCTCAACACAAAACGGTTCAGTGCAGCTGCTTCAGCTGGGTGGGGAGACCATGACATTTTTTGTATTTTTCTTTCCAACACCTCTATTCATTTTCAGTTTGGCTGCTGAGCCAAAACCTCCACATCCTTCCATCAGGACACACCTCCGTGTTTTGGTGCTCAGTGGGGTAGGGCCCACTGTGCAGGTCTCGTGGACACCTAACCTAGAGCTTCAGTGACATCCATGAGATGCTGGACTTGGTGAGGGACAATACCAGGTCTGCTGCTTGGATCGAGGCATCCCACAGGGGTTGAAGGGATCTTTAAGCCTCCAGTGTCTGTCTGGGCCTGGAAGAAGCTTAGTCCAGCGCAGGGTTGGCCTCAACCTAAGAGGTGACTTCATGGTCTACTTAGCAAAATCAGTGTTGGCTGATTTGAAGTCATCTACCAGGCATTGACACAGCAAGCATCTTGTACCCAAGGATGAAGCCATGTGGTTACTGGGGCCTTGGGGAGGTGCCAAGGGAGACTGAGTGCTGGGTGTCTGCTGGGAATGGGGCGTTCTGCCCCCCCGGTTCTGCTGAAAACCCCATTTTGCAGTAATCTAGACCTGAAACCTTGAGTATCTGATGGGGAGCCCTAAATTTACAGAAATACAGATCTTTAAATAATTTTGCATTTCAGAGTAAAGCAGTTTCAACAAATCAAGGAGAATATCTATTTAGCTACAGAATAGCTGTTCAGATCTAATCCATGTGTTACCTGTTATTTATTTTATTGTATTTTATTTCTTTTTTTATTTTTAATTTTTTAACCTTTTTTTAAATTTTTAATTTATTTTAGTGTTTACTTTTTATACTAGTGTATTTTTTATAAAAAAAGGAAAGTAGGACACTGGATTATTTTATGAATGGATAATCTTTTCTAAGCATATTGCTTATACCTGGTATAGTTTTCTACTTAAGGTACCAGAGTGAGGCTTCCACTAAAGACATCTGCAGTGACAGAAATTGTTAATCTAATTATCCTTTGCTTTAACATTCATTCTACAATAAGATTTGTGTAGCTTGATCCTCAGCCTTTAATTGACCTGAGTGCACAGTAAGCTCTCAGAGGCTTCTTTGGGGCAAGAAGCTAATAACAAGCTACAGGGCCATCCATTTTGACATCCTGGTCCAGAATGGCCTGGATTTTTGTTGGACAGTCTGGTGGGATTACATCTCTCCAAAGTGCCACAGAACACGAGTGTCCAGCATTAGTTTGGCAAATCAAAGTACCCACCCTCATCTGCTTGCCTGTGAGTGCTCATCATATTCTGGGTATCATCATGGCAACACAAAGACTAAACAATCCTGTGCTACCTACACCTGAACTGAGAAAGACAGCAAGAGCAAGGACCTCTGGGGTGAGAACTTCTCCAACCCTTCCTGCTTCCCAGGGGGTCTGAAGTGCTTCCATTTACTCCACTGTGGAACAAGGCTCGTGATTTGTAAATCAGAGGCAAACAAATCTTTTCAAGGGTTCTCATGCATCTGACAATATTATCTTCTGAACTTTAAGATATGCCATAAAAAGGAAGACTTCTTTGTTCATGTTTTTATCTCTCCACCAAACATACACTGTTTTGTGATTGCTTCTGCCCCACGACCAGCAAGTGACTGCAGACATTCTGCAACTGATTTATAAATTGTTGATTACACTAACCACACAAATCCACACAATTAAAAAAATGCAGGAACTTAAACATTAAAATTAAAAGATTGCCTGCCTTAATTAAAATACTTGGTTATTGGCTTAGGGAAGTAACCACTCTAACACCACCGTAAGAGAGGGAGTTGGGACTGACAGAACATGCAAACTGCCTGCAGGAGCAGCTAGCTAGTCCAAGGGAAGGTTAGTCCACCGAGGCAGAGCTTCACCTGATTTACACTGATTTTAAAATAAGCATTGCACCATACATAAAATGCAGAAAACACACCACGTTATGCTGGAATGCTGCTGGTTCTAAACTTCCATGAAAGTGTGTTCAGAAAATGTATAAACGCAAGGAGCGCACAAAACCTCCGAGAAGCAGTCAGGGATACAGGCGTACTTTACAATTTAAGGCACGAACTCCTAAGGGAAAAAGCCAGAAAAACAACTAGTCCAAGTGGCAAAAGTGAACTAAGATTTGCTTAAAATCTCAGCGCACCATTCGTGCTACCCTGTTTCCTCCCCTGCTTTTTGCACAGCACCAGAAACCTAAAACCACAGCGAGGCACGGTCCTCTGCAATAAACCAGCAGGGCCTGAGCATATCCACCAAAAATAATTACAGATACAAGCAATACAGAGAAAACTGAGAGAGATCCAGCTCACCTTGAAGTCCATTTCCATTTGCACTGGTGCAAGATGGTGGAGGAGAGGCTTGGGGCCTGACAACGGGAGCAAAGGCGCTCTTTTGTTTCACTGCAGAGATGACATTGGCAGGTGAGAATGAGAAAATGCCGTGTGTACTGCTACAGTTTGAAGGGAGGGTGACCGAAGAGGCTGCCATGGTAGGGCTTGACGGCACTACTGCAATAAAGCAAAAATAATCAGGACTCAGATTGAGGTTTTCACGGCAAACACGGAAAAAGAGAGTGATAGGGCCTTGCCTCTTAAGAGATATATTTTTTTATATATATATATAAAAAAAAAATATAAAAAAAAAAATGAAATGCCTTGGCTTGGCCACTCTCTGGATAACAGGCAAACTCTTTTGTGTTGGACTTTTGTTACAAATTGTGCAGTCCAATTTCTTTCTTTTTTTTTTTTTTTTTTTCTATCTGAGATTGTATTATGGCACAAACAGATCAATTTATTATATTCGTTTTTATGTCCAGCCTCCAGAGTCACCCCTCCTTTTATCCAGTAGCTGACAATATAGGAAATCAAAACAATGCAAGTATTGGATCTTGTAGTAAATATGAATCTATATGATGATGCGTTACCAAAAATAGACACTTACTGCCATAAGGAGAGTTAGCTGAGGAGCCATTAAGAAATCCAGGGGAACCTGGTACACCTAGATTGGGCATGCCGGCATTGCCATATCCATTCATGCTATTGCTGACTGTGTTGTAATTGGACTGCTGAGGAGTACTGCTGGGAACATATCCTCGCGGGGAAACACTGCTTGTGTTGCGACTGTAACCTACTGTGTTAGAAACCCCCCCACCCCAAAAAAATAATGTTATTTTATAATGTAGACTTAGGGCTGGGGGGTTTCCTCATGCAGCATATATTACACAGTTTGAATTGATTGCACAGCTTTGCTCTACGTTGTCTCTCACTGCCCTATCAACTCTTGCAGTTGGAGATAACCTTATCACGCCAACCCTACTTAAATCATCTGCGAGCACTCTATGTTGTCTCTCCTCTTAGCACAGACAGCCAACAAAAGCTCTCTTCGATCCAGCTGTGTCAGGTGCCTTCACGTTTGTCTTTAGGAGCAATTATCAACAGGCTCGAGCCCCGTTTTGTACCAACACACTGAGTGAACTTTCAGCCTCTCCAGACCTTCAAATGCCAAAGCTGACAGGAAAAACTTTTTTTGTTGCAGTGATTTACTTTTAAAAGGCTGTTTTGGAGTCTTCATTTTATGATTGATATTTTCATACTACCAAGAAGCTCGTAAGGAGTAGCCATCGGTGGAAACTAATTCAAGATCGAGTACAGAATTTTGTAAGGCTTACTAGCTTGGAAATGCATTAAAAGACAATCTTTGTAGAAGAAGAAACACAGCAGAATCAGGATTTTAAGCAACGATTTGTTCCTATCTGAGCAATCAATTTAATAATTATGTTGCAAGCAAAAAATATGGGTTTGAACGTATCTAATAATCCTGTTTCCCTCCTTTCATTAGTATCAAAATTAATTTTAAATGCAGTAGGCTACATGCATTTTCAATTACAACAGGTAAATTAAATCAAGTATTACTTTTATTAGTAACGTATATGTCACACATGCCTATAAACAAAGTATTTTAAAATCACAGACATCAAATTAGATTTATCTGTGTAAATATTCCAAAACCAGGCAGAGATACCTAGACATAATTATTTTATAATAAACATACATGTATATTTACTGTGAATACTAACGAGCTTTCTACACTTTGCCTTTTTTTTTTTTTTTTTTCCCCACTGCTTTATCATCACAGCAAACGAAAGAGCAGGAAGAATTAAATATTATGAGAAAGTTAAAGACAGCATTTCATTACACTATCAGACAGGTGACCACGGGGAGAAAAAAAAAAAAGAGGTAGAACGCAGAGGTGGCTTCAGCTCCTGTTAATAGGCCCCGGCCAAAAGCCGTCAACACCGTGAAGGATTAACTCTTGAAATCCCACCTACCTTGGTCGTTGGCTTGTGATGTTTCGGAGACGTTGACGGCGAGCTGGCTGCTGAAGGAGTTCACCCCCATCATGCCAGTGTGAGCAGGAGTGTTGGCGAGGGTGGGGATCTGGTTGTGGTTGCGCGGCACGCTGTACAACGCCTCTGCAATGTCAGCCGCTCGTTTCAGGATGATTTCCTATGAAGACAGAAAATAAGCACCCAGACCTAAGACACTGATTCTTGGTGCAAATAGTCCATGTTGGGATAACATTAAAATTTACAGGAGAGATTGGTGTGGGGAGGGTGGGGAGTGTGCTGCTTGTCTCTGCTGAACCATCTGGTTCCCGTCCTGCACACAGAGCGCAGTGCAATTTCACATTGAGACAGTAAGTATAAAGAAATAAAGAAATTGACACAAAATTACAGTTTAGTGCTGTAAGTCATGTGAAAACTGTACACACGTAGTGCATCTGTCCAGGGCAGTAGATGCATTTCCAGCAGTTTGCAAAATAAGGCCTGTTTTATCCGCTCTGTTTAGCAGGTTTCTTCAGGACTTCCCATTAGTCACTGTATCTTTTGGCCCGAGTTCAAGGTTATTCTCTTGCCTTAATGATTGCTTATGCTTTTGGCACCTTACACTTAATTGTCATTTCTGATAGGCAAACTAGGCATGAGAGGAGAACGGGAAGATGAAGCATTTCCCTCTGAGCATTGCATCACATCAGACTGCCCTCAAGGTGGCTGGCAAAGCCCGGCTGTGTACAGAAGGGATGTGCTGCTGCTCCGCCAGCTCTGCAAACAGCAGGTATTGATTTACACGTGCAGGCATGTGCAGAGAGACCCGCGGCACTGACCTACCTGGTTGTTATGGGGCATCCCATATAGGGCTTCCACAAGGTCTGCTGCTCTCTTAAGTAATACTTCCTAAAGAAAAACAAACAACCTGTGTTATGTTTCACTAAATGCAGCAGAAGAAAAGAGAAGGGCAGCAATGCTGGCAGCTCACAGTGGCATCTATAACCATGAGGAACCGATAAAGTGGGTAAAATATCTCGCACGCTATCCTGGTGCTCCGGCTCTATTTAGGGGATGT
>CM036592.1:37532189-37534689 GCA_020745705.1 Hemiprocne comata
AAAGGCATTTAAGTTGTCCCCATTCCACAAAGAAACTAAAAATAGATTTTTCATTAAAAAACCCAAATGACACCTTTGTCTTTATCTCCCCAGTTCCTCATAATCACCCAGCTTTCCTTCAGATAGCAGGAAGGGAAACAATGGCACTTACTCATTTGTTTCAATTACAGGCCTAAAATTCACAGGTCAGCTAATAATTATGCTCAATCAGATAATGTTATAGAGATTTGCTTAAAATACTCATAGGAACCTTGGGAAAACTGCCTTTTTTTTTCCTAATTGCAAAGCAAATCCCACCCCAGGTGTTGACACCTGCAATGGCTTTTACATCTTTGAAGACAAATGTCAGTTTACTCAGCTCAAGAACAGCCTCTCCCTTTCAGAGTCTTTTTGTAGGGTAGATCAGAACATCTCCAGCAGAACAGATTTTTCCTAAAAGAAGTGGACTGGGAGAAGAAATAAGAGAAAACGCTTCCTGGCCAGTCCCAGTTACCCGCCAAATCAACAGCTGCCTTCTTCCTCCAGGAAGGCAGGAGCAGAGGAATGCAGGGAGGAAGGAAGAAAGCGAGGATGAGGAGCCAGATAATCATCAAAGAACACACACGTGTAGTAAATTTAAGGCTTAGATACACTAAACGTCTAATAATCTGTCCCCTAATCTCAAGAGCCCAATTCCAACACCCTTCTGGCTATGGAGGCTCAGCAGGGCTGGTGAACCCTCACTGCAGGAGGGTGTCAAGATGGGGAGTCCACCCCTGCTGGGGGGCTCCAGCCTCCCCACCAGCCCAAGCCCTTCCCCTTACTCCCTCTAGCCAGTGGTCAGGGACCTCCTGGACTCTCAAGGCTGTCCTACCACAGGGCTTTGGTTCCTTGGCACACCTTTAGGTAGGTGGCACTCAGTCACAAGTCCAGCACTAGTATCTTCATGACCCTGGATTCTGCAAGGACACCTGTGTTTCCACTTTTACTGAGAACAATCGTGTTTTGAGCTCTTATGTTTCTCAAAAAAAAAAAATCATTACCGCCATAATAGCTACAGATTTACCTTAAATATATGAGGGAGAGGGGAGGGAGAAAAGGAATAAAATCAAAAAAGGCAGAAAAAGAAATTTCTGTGAAGCAAGATGGCAGCCCCAATGAAAACAGCAGCGTGTTGGCTGGGCAGTTGGAGCAAACTCAGGTGCACACAGCAGCTGTGCAGCACAACACAACGGGGAAGGAGGATGGGCATCCATGCTGACCTAAATGAGCAACGAGTGCAGGTGCTACAGACAGGACAGGACCTCATATACTCTCTGCTCATACACACTTCCCTGTAGCATTCTCCCGAGGCCACTGGATGGGTGCATGGTGAGGTGGACCATGTGTCTGGCCCCTGGAGAGCAACACTATGGATGGATTAATGGGGCGGAACAAGCCTCACCTGTACATGGATACCCTGCAAGGCATTGACCCAACTTATGGCATTGTACAGGCAGCACCGTGTTGCTTTGGCAGATATTTTGAGTCAGTTAGAACAAATTATTTAAAAGGTGAAGTATAAAGCGGTGAATGGAAACCACTTAAAGTGACCCCACCTGCAGCACACTTAAGTGTTCTGATCACCTGAGTTACCACATCAGACCACACCATACATTTCAATCTGAGAACAGTTTCACATGTGAAATATCTGCAAATTTATCAAGCTTTAAACATATAGAATTAGCAGATCATGAGAGATTAAGGAACCCACCAGTAAGAAGCCAGATCTTACCAGTCATGAGCATGGAGCACTGCCCAGGGGGGCTTGGCAGTATTGCACAGAGGAGTGAAGGGAAATGGCAACGAAATCATAAATGCTCCAGTCATGCCAAAGAAGTACCAGAGTCTAATGCATATGGAACTGCAGTAAAACATGGCAGTTTATGAAAACAACGTCACTAACAGGACAAAAACATTCTACTCCAAAAAACAAGGCCTATTGCTGACCTGGTGAAGTGTTTCACTGCCACAGTACTACATCAAAGCAGCAAAACGTTACATTTCAACTATTGAATACTCCAAGGTATTTTACTAATTAAGATAAATTCTACTGAAATAAACTGGGCTTGCATCTGTTTTTATATTTGTGGTATTATTTGGGAGTTTATTCCTCTGCTAGGCCTCCCAGCTGAATAAATACCTTTTTTGTCCAGACAGGTCTGTATGGATCCATCTCCTCCCTCTTGCTCCCACACACACAATTTAGAGAATTATGCTTGAATTGTGCTACAGGAGCCTGTGAGCACAGAAATTCCTCCTGGCTGCAAGAACCAGCCTCGTGCCAGATAGCTGGTTTATAAGGTGCTGCCACCACCCCTTCTCCCAAAGAGCTGGTGGAGCTGATGAGCATCAGCTGCCATAGAAACCCGAGGAGGTACCTGTGCTCCTCTGCAGGAGGGTGCACTGCTGAGTGCTACAGTTCTGCTGAAATACCAGAATTTCAGGTGCTCGGCTGAAAATGATGCTTGATCACAGCACA
>CM036592.1:37539689-37542189 GCA_020745705.1 Hemiprocne comata
CTCATTCTTTTAATTCACCGTGCTAATCAACTGAACTGCCACAATCTCCCAAGGTAATTGTATCTTTATAATAGTTGAAAGCAGTGGGCAAAAAGGCATGGATAGATGGGGAAAGGCCCTGCCTTTGCCTGCTGAGAGCCAGCGCGCTCTTCCTTCTGCCTGAGACTAATGGGGGCTTTGCAGAAAAATCTGGAACTTTCATATCTCCCTACCCTGATCATTTAATGTCTCAACTTCTCTGCTCACAAAGGCTTTGTACACCACACTACACTCTTGTTTCATTATTCTGCAGCCTTGTTGCCCTATGGTCTACCTCATGCTGGGAAGGTTAAATGTTAGAGTGCCAAGCCAGACTGCAAGCATGGTGGGACACTGATGGGAAACAGATGCCCTGGGGATTCAGCCCCTCCCTCCTCTCAGGCTACATCATTTTCATTTTCTGAAATACAGGGAGGCTTGGCTTCGCTCTCAATGGCAGCTGCAATTTCCAAAGACTATCTCAGTCACCCTATCACTCCAGGATAAAGCAGAGCAGGCAGAAGTTTCTCCGTCAGGCAGGCGCTAGCTTTATCTTTTCATTTTCTTATTGCTGGGATGCAGGCTTTTTTCTCCCTCAAAAGGTGTTTTAAATATGTATTCCCATCAAAGTGTTGTTAGTAATGTAACTTTATGGCGATTTAATTCCAGCAGGAGAAGCTCCCGATATTCCCACTATTCTTTTGAACATCTTTACTTAGTGTTAAAGACAAAAGACAACCCTGGGAAAGAAGAAACAAATGGCCTTTCCTTACAGTTTCCCATATATTTGCATTTACACAAAGTTGAAAACAGCAAAATTTGCCAAATTTGCAAAATCTGCACCTAAGAAATCAGTTAAAGGCATTAATCCAAGGCAATTCCAAATTCCAGGACTGTGCACTGAGAGCCAGACCGTCATCTGGTTCAAATCTGCGGCGCTTCCCTGTGCGCGAGGAACTGCACCAGCTCACAACAGCTTAAATATCTGGAACTCAGTCTAAGCCTTTTAATTCATTCATTTTTTATTTTGCTGAACACTTATCTTAGCTAAATAGTCATACTAGTCAGGCCACTCTGCTGGAGCTTTGCCTGGACTGTGTCCGTAACAGCATTTGTCACGGTGACTGGGTGCAGCCCCACCTGCGGTCACCACCTTTGCAGCAGACAACTGAACAATGCTGGCATTCCAGATACATTGTCACCACCAAAAACAACACGGGCACCACCTGCCCATTTGGTAACTCTAGTAAAAACCCAATCCCAAAGATCAAGAAAATGTAAATAGTCTCCCCCTTGACAGCCAGAAGTGAGGTACCCAGGTGTGAACGCGAGCATTGGGTTTGCTCAGGCTGTGATTTCTTTGGGGATGGATAGAAGATGGGAATCTCAGATGCTACCTTCACTTAAAAGTTCATTTCAGCAATAGATCTTAGGCAGACAGAAAAACACAGCTACCATGCATTAACTGCTTAAAAAGTCCTGGCTCAAAACTACCCAGGAACCCATTTTTCCCATTAGATCTAAATTAATAGATAGAAACAGTTGCAGTCTAGTGGGAAAATATTCATCAAAATGCACATCATCTGCACATCATCTGCAATCTACATTATCTACCCAATAAGCAGCAAGAACTCTCCCCGAATCCCTGCAGTCTGTCAAGTAAACAGTTAAAGGCTCTTTGTTTTCAAAAGAGAGATTGATTCATCAGATCAAATTTATTACCTAGAATCCTCATCCAAAAATACGGTAGATTAAATTGCTGTTTCTCCCCTTTCCCTTCCAGCACCTCAGTTAAATTCGCTGTTAAATGTCAGAAAAAACTAGAATACACATTCTAGATAAAAAGCCAGCAATACTTTATCCCAAAGTAAGGATTTTCATATTAAAACCACTGGAAATAACAAAGTTCCAACTTTTTCTTGTGCACTTGTAAATTAAAATAAAATGTATTCAAAAGAATTGGCACAAATAAATCATTCCTAGGCTTGTGAGTTTGTACCCCAAGTTTCAGGTCTGAAGGAATTTTTAAGGCCAGATTGTGAATAAGGTCAGATAAAGTTATTTGGATCCAACAACAGCTACTTGAACCAGTGCCTAAAACTTCAATTGAACCTTTAGAGGAGTTCAAGAAGTTTGCATAGATAGTCTGAAAAATATTTTTCATCACTGAGTACCTCTTAACTCCTTTTTCTGGCTGGAGCAGAGTAGAAAATACCGTTGTTAATCTATTTCTGGCCAAAATGAGAACAGGAAGTAACAGGCATCTTGTGAGAGAGCTTGATCCCATGAGACATGGAGACATTTTTAAGACCCAGAAGGCTTGGATAGGCACCAGAGCTCCTGGGTGCCCATAAGAACAGGTATTTTGAGGTCCAGCCACAACCAGTTACATTTCCTGCAAGAGACATCCTATTTTTTACCAGGATTGTCATGTTCATGCTTTGCACTGCCTGTATTGAGGGATGGGAGCTGTTATCCCAAA
>CM036592.1:37547189-37554689 GCA_020745705.1 Hemiprocne comata
TTACCATATCACAAAACGGAGCTATTGGTTAGTGACACTTACGCAGATTTTCTCTAGCATGTAAAAGTGGCCTTTATTTTTCTAAGCGATATTTTCTGCTTAGAGTCAAATTCTCTTCATGCAGCTTACAAAAATAAATACTTGTATTTTGCTAAGATCATAATAGCTCATTAGAAGAGGCTGAATTTGGACCTAGACTAAAACCTAGCACCACAGGGCTGAGCATGCTCACTTGAACCTATAATGTTGCTAGTTCGTGCTCTCTGGGGAAGGAGAGGACCAGGGGAGAGGATTCAGCCTTCTTAATTGTGAACCTCATTAGTGACGGTTGCTAGGCAAAACACACACCTACTTCCAGTGCATATGAAAGAGATAAACAATACGTCATAGCCCATAATGACTCTGGTGCTCAGGGCGACCTTTAATTATTATATTTTTGTTCTCTTATACCTTAGTTATTAATGCAGAAAAACAAATTAGCTGTGTGTGTGAGGACTGCAGCAGATTTGTAAATCGTTTTCCATTTTTTGATGTCTAGCTCGTATTTCCTTCTGATAATTGTTGCTTGCCTCATTCATTTCTCTGCGTGCCCATTGGTAAATACCATTTGAAACGGAAAATGACAATGATTGTATTAGCAGCTTAGTATTCTCTTATTACTTTAATTAATTTTATTAGTGTAAAAACCCATGATCCTGTCAATATGTCAGTAACAACTCGCATGAAGTCACATGGAAACTGATGTGCGTGGCCTGGCCACGCAGCCGGACATCAAATCACAATGGGTTTAAGAATTCTAACTCTGTAAGAACTGAAAATGTGTTTGATCCCTAATGCATTTAATTTTTAGTCAGCCCTGAAGTGATTAGATAGTTGGACTAGGTAATAATTGCAGGTGATCCTACTGAAAATATTATTTGCCATTCCTATCCTATCCCATCCCATCCCTACCGTATCCCTAACCCTATCCTATTATAATTTTATTAAAAAACAGGTTGTATCTTTACATCAGTGTGTTTTACAGTGCAAACAAAGTGATATTCAAATCCAAATTACTATTTTGGGCTTTGTGGGAGAATAAATACGTGTGCACGTGTAGGAGCGCAGCTGCGATTGTGTGTGAGTGATTCAGAGGCTGATGGGCTCCAGAAAGATAGTATTTCACAATTCTGGATTTTCAGAGACACTTTCCATTCTCCTCTTCATCTCAGACTATCTTCTTATAGCAGTTCAGGCAAGAAGTCAATCACATTGAGTCAGTCTGAAGAAAAACATTTTATGCTGTTTTTCTCATACAAACCCCCTCCTGCTGCAATCTGCAGCAAGGCCCAGCCACAGGAAATTGACCTCACAGTAAATTCTTTACAGATTGGGTCATGTTTTTACCATCCACTTAAACTTGCATACATAACCTGAGCCTGTTCCTCTGGATCAAGGAATATGACAAGCCAAAATAAAATCAAGTCAAATTAAATAGCAAGAAAAAGCTGCAAGCAAAACAAGACTGGAAAAAAAAAAAAAAGAAATAGAAAAAGATGAAAAATTGGTTGTGACTGCAAAACTGTGAGTATTAAATAAAGAAAGAAGTCAGAAGCAAATTCAGAAGCGCCTGTATTCTGCCTGACAAGGGCTGAGAAATACTAATGGACTTTTTTAATGGGTGGTTTGATGGATGAGAGCAGAAATTATGTAAAAGTAAATGTAGTCGTGTATCAACATAAAGTATGGTGCCAAAAACAGGAGGAAAAAAAAAAAAAAAAAAGCATTGCAAATAAAAAAAGACATGTAAATGTGTGCCTACCATTTTCCAGATAAGAAGGGGCCGTACCTTCTGAGGGGTCAAGGCGGCGAGCCCGCCTCCCGTGTTTGGAATTGTTGTGTACAAACATGTTGTCTGAGACAGCCAGCACGTGGCCATCCACATTGACTGTTGTTGATACAACAACCTGCAGAGGAAAACAAAAGCTGGAATTTAAAAAATCCTGCAGATTTTCACCAACATAGCTACACAATCAGATCCTCTTTTAAGACAAAACGACATCACAGCCTGTTACTTTTGGCTGTAAATGAAGTGAATGACAACTATGAATACATCTTTGTTTATGTGGCTAAGACTGGTGATTTTTAACCCACAATTGTTTCTCTTCAGAACCTGCTCCACTAATTAGAGCTTAATCTCCTATTATGCCTACAAATGAATTCAATTCAGGGAAATATTCTTCTAGCCATTAGTTTCAGAAACACCCCTCTAGCCACTCATTTTAAAAGCTGCTGTTTTGATTGATCTGTTGATATATTGATTAGATAGTTTATCTAATTAAAATTTGTTCACTTGAGACTGCCTTCAAATGAAGGGTTGTGAGGATTCCAAATAAAAAAAGCTTAATAAATCAGGAACAGTCGTAACTCCCCATTTTTTCTTCAGTAAATGATCTCCAGGTCAGTTTTACAATTACATTTAATGTCTGATAATGAACTTTTTTGCATCTGAAAAGACTGAGTTGAATATGAATAGTGAAAGTGTTTTCAATCCATGAAAAGTATCCCTTCTCAAGTTCATTTGGATGGTGATTGACCCTGGTATGTCAATGGAATTTCCTCCTTTATTTTTGAGTGAAAGGCTCCTATTCTTGTGTCCAGGTTCAGAGTTCGGCCATAGAAGAGATGATGGATAGGGCCTTCTTTGGCTTCCAGCTGCTTCTCAGTAGAAAATGGAAAAGGAACATATGCAAAACGCACAACCTTCCTGTTAGAAACACCTACACAATGGAGTTATTCCGGAAACAGTACCACAGGAACATGAGCCCAAGAGGAAACCCTGAGATGCACCTGGGTGTGTGTGGAACCTAGCTCCATAGGTCCACCACTATCGTCCCAGATAGACTTTTACATGTTATTTCAATACTCCAGCATGGGCCCTGTGGGGTGGGTTCCAGATTTTTTAAATGCAGTAATTACCCCAAAGCATTTTCTTTGGGGTTTAATGTTAGTCAAGTCCTTAAAATCAACGGTGAGTCAGGCCTCATCAACCATACTGGTAACAGCAGCAACAGCTAGTACAAATTTCAGCTTTCATCTTCCATTTATTTTACTTTTGGATATACCAAAAATGATTGCCAGGGTTCTCACACCAGCTTCTTTACCCAAATGAACAAAAATGGAAGGGGGAAAGCTATCCTCCTTTTGCACAGAGCTGGTCCAAGACATCAGAAGAAATTCTTGTCTACTTCTATGTTTCGGATCACCTCTGATCCTCTTTCTTACTCCCAAGCCATAATTAGCTTTCAGCTATGACAGCACCTTTTCTGTGTCTCCTGCCTCCTTTGAGACTGCCATCTGTGGCACCCTTTCCAACAGCCCCAGGGCAGCTCTCTGCCAGCCTGCTCTGCTCCACACCCTTCTCCTCCCAGTGGCCACTTTGACTCTCACCAACATCCACTTTAGAGGGTGCAGAGGTTGCTCACCATGGCCGCAGAGCTGCTGCCAGGCCAGTGGGCTATCTGCTTGCACTTTGAATGAGATTTGCCCACTTTTAAGAAATATCACAGAACATACAAGTGTGGCATTCAGCAAAGATTTTGTGATTTGGTTCCTAGAACACAGTCTATTAAAAAGACAGAGAAAGGTGTATATAAAAATGACAACTATTTTTGTTCTGTCATGTATATATAGGTCAGTCACCAAGGGAAAAATACTGTAGTTCAGCAGAAGAAAGTCGACATGCAACGCTTCGTTATATCAGCTTATTCCTGCAGAGCACCTAAGGAAAGGTGCTGAGACAGTGAAACCAGTTAAAAGTATTGTGCAAGATCTGACATACTGTTAAGTCCAGTTAAACCTTCTGAGAGGCAAGGAGATTAGCTAAAGAGACCCAGGAAAGTCTTTCTAGTGCCTACTGGCTCCATTGTCGACCACAAGATCATTCATGACTGATGCTTCACTTAGTCATCGGTGAGACAAAGAGGACATTTCCACTCATTCCAGGTTTGACCTTCTGTTCTGTTCAGAGGGATCAATATCACCAATGCCACGTGAGGCCGAGATGCATGAAAAATGGAAGCTTGCCTCAATTGTTTTGAAGAAATTTTTTTTTTCCAGCCACAGAACTTATCTGTTGGCTGGCTCAAGGGTGCTGGCTTCACCGGTTGGTTGGCTGTGCGTGACAACAGATGTCACAGTTTTCCTATCAAGTTTAACCACAAGTTATTCTTCTCAAAAATATGAAAGTTTTTAACATCTCAATACTAGTTTATTATTAGGCTCAAATACGAATCATTGTGAAATATTTGGAAATGAAAAACATCTATTTCCTAACAAGCATTTCAAATGACCCCAAATCCAGAGGAAATAATTTGTCCATCATGGCAGCTGCCTCTCTGTGGTGTTATGGTTCACCACAGAGTATTTCAAAAGCTGCAAGGAGAAAGTGAAGTATTAAACATTTTCTAACGCAACCGGACTAAAAATACGTGGGTTGGACCACAAGTGCTGGATTTACAAGTTATGTGAAAAACCCCTTTGTGAGAGCCAGACTTCCCTGGGTGCCACGGTGGTATCTGTCAGCAAGGTTATGCTACTGGGTCTACACAGGTAAAACCTGTGCAGGTCTGAGCACACACCACACTGCAATGCAAGGTGTTAGTACAAAAGAAAACTGCAGAAATGCTTTGTGAGGAGAGACCCCCTAGCTTCAGCATCCATCCATTGCAGCCCACTGCAGAACTCGGCCAGTCCCAACAACCAATATTTAAGTTAGCAGAGGAAATGCAAAACAATAACAGCACTTTTTTTAAAGGCACAGAGCATTGGCACTACACTAAGTAGAAGCACTGATACTGGGTTTTCATTTAAAAAGTTCAAGATGATGATGTGAGCAAGGCTTTTCTATCTCATTTATTCTTTAAGAGGGATCTGTACCTGGAATCTTCGCATATCTCGCGGGTTGCCTGCATTCTTCAAACAGTTCTGATTGCACTTGAGGAAAAACTTTAGAAAGAATCTATAAAAATACAAAATTGAAATCTATTAGATTCATCAAAATGTAAATCCAGTTTTTAAAAAAGTTTAATAAAATTTAATCATAAACAGTAATACCCACAAGAATACTGGTAGTGAAATATTACTTTCCTATTAGTTAATGAACTTATTTTAAAGCATAGGATCTCTGTTGTAAACAGAACATTATTGCCAGGGAAAGGCAAATTTATATTTTTAATTTTTCAACACCTACAAATGTATTGACTCCAGGCCATATCCTTAGCCCGATGTGGGAAAGTTGATTTCAATGACTCATTGACTTCAAAGGCAATGACTTACACCAGATGAGAATTTGTCTCTATTTTTTTTATTTTTTAATTTTTTTTTCACAACTTATATTAGCAGTAATGACCTCTGCGTCGAAAAATTCCAAGGTAATGAATGATCAATCTTCCAAAAAACAGTTGGCTTTGCCTCTGGTTTGGAAACTCTCACTATTCAAAGGGACTTGATCCAACTCCTGCTGACTCCAGGGAGATCCAGGCTGGATCTGCCCACCGGCAAGGCCCCAGTTCCCTCATTGTTTTTGAAAGGAAAGGAACGTGGCAAATTAGGCCCTGTCTTACGACCTCTTCAACCTTTGCCAGCCTTTAACTGCAAGGAGTCACTCTACCCGGGGATGGAAATCCAGCTCATTTTTGCTGAGCAGCAACCAGCAATTATTGAGGACTAACCCTTCTCATCCAGGCAGCTCCGCATCAACTGTTCTTGTGGCAACGCTGCCTCCAGGGAGCACACTGAGCTTAGAAGGGGAAAAACTTGGAAAGGTGCAAACTCCTTCATGCTGCCCTTCTATACTGGAGGAGGGAGCTGATACGGGAAGTCTCCACCCTCCAGGCCATGCAGGATGCATGTCCCCCACCATTCTGCTCTCATGCAGGAGGATGTTCACAGCCTAATGCCTTCCCTTTCCTTTATGTAGCTGTGTTTTCACGATTCATAACTAACAAAATGTTCTATGAGTCTGGTTTTTGGCTAATGACTGACAGCTAATGACAGGCAAGGCTCAGGACCTTCTCCTCTCCCAGAGCTTCTCAGACACATCAACCCAGCAGCCTGTGCTGCCCAACTTCATACACATGGAATAGCGAGGTTATGCAAAGCCTTTCCATTTACAGTATCAACAACTGTTATTAATTCATGCAAATCTTTATAAGGGCTGTGACTATTCTTACTGTTTACACCTCACAGAAGTTTGTGTGCCAACAGCGCTCCTGGCAGGAGGCAAGCCAGGTGTCTCTCCCCTTCTTCAGCATCCAACATGGCCCAACTGCAGCCAATAGAAACGTACAACCATGGCCGCACCGCATCGCGCTCACTCCTGGTGTTTTTAATCACCAGCCTCCCTTTTCAGGACCTTAACATTAATACAGGATGCTAATGCTGGAGAAGCAGCCTTTCATATGAGAGAGGCAAGGAGGGAAACAGTGAGATTTACTGAACCTGTGCATAAATAAATGGACGCTGTCAGTTCAGCTGGATGCACATTTTGTTAAAACTTCCTATCCCAAAATGTGTAAAGGAGTTCTAGCTGTCGAGCTGAAAGACAGCAGGATTTCCACTGTGGTTGACATCATCTCCTAGCTTGGACGCTCACTTGAACTCAGGTTTTCTAGACAACATTTCAGGGACACTATCAGTGAGTCCCACAAACCCCTCAGCCTAATTTTATATATTTTTTTTTAGTTTGTTATTTTCAAGATACTTACAATCTCCAAATCGAGTATAGGCTAAACATAATGGCATTTCTTGCACACCCTCCACTGCATGGACTGTGATGGTGTGCAAGGACCAGCTGACGCCCATGTGGGTTCCAGACCACCTGAGACAGGTGAGGCAGGAGCTGGGGAGAGCCTCCAGCTTCACAGCTCCTCAGTGCCACAGCCAGGCTGGAGAGGAGTATCTTATCTATTTTTATTTTTTTTTTCCTGTTCTCAAATGGGTGTTGTGAGGCTTATTGAGCTAATGTTTGTAAATTGCTCTGAAATTCTCCAATGAATTGTGCACTAGGAATGCTAAGCATTGCTCCTTGTGGTTTGTTTTTAACATGAAGCATTCATGATGAATTGTTTCCATACAGAGAGCTCACATCAAAAAAAAAAAAAAAAGGCCATTAAGCAACCTTTCACTAAGCATCAACTGGAAGTGCTATTTTTTCAATTATTTGCTGAAAAAGACCATACTTGCTGGCATTAGACATCTTCGTGTTTACCAGGATGAACCTGAGCACTGGACTAAATATTGGAGCTGGGGTGAACACAGCACTTGTATTTCAGCTCTCCTGCATTCCTTGACAGTGAGGTATTTTATTTTATTTTTTAATATGTGCTTTCAGGGAGTTCATGGAGCACAGGTGGCATCAAGACAAGACTTTCAGAGAAAGACAACACAAGTTTAAAACCATCTTCCCAGGTAGGGCATTTCTCAAAGCTTGCCTGGAGAAGACAATCAACTTGCTCGTTC
>CM036592.1:37564689-37567189 GCA_020745705.1 Hemiprocne comata
AGATGTTGCCAGTCTCACTGACACCCGTACTCGGGCTTGTCTTGCTCAAGTACAACTTTCAAAGAGGCCGATCTACAAATAATCAGGATCTACACAGGCCACTCATGTTAGCATCCTCACACCCACCACCCTCCCGCCGCTGCTGGCTCCCGCTTTTGTCAACAGGCTGACACGTAAATAGACAAGCGTCTGCACAGCCACGGATCTGCTCCCCGGGGGACTCCGGGGCCATTTTGGAGGGGTTCTTTGCGATATTGGGGTTTGGTCGCTGCTGGGGGGGAGCCGCAGGGCAGCGGTTCCTCTGCCAGCCACCAGAGGGCGCCGGCGGCTCCCAGCAGGGCCGCACCCATGGGCCACGCCCCACCTGTGGCCACGCCCCCTGTGGCCACACCCCCTGTGGCCACACCCCCACCGAGCCTCGGGATCCAATCTCCCCAAATTTGCTATTGGTTAAAACTTAACGCAAGACATGGAACAAATTTCCGATGTCCTCACAAAAACAGTGACAACCCCACTTGGGGCAGATCTGTTAACACCCTCGGTTTGCAGAGTGTTGCAGCCCATCTTACTGAATTCTGCCTTCATTCAGGAAAAAACACTTGACATTCACACTTTTAACTCTGGAAGACACGCACGCGTGTTCTCGTCTGTCCTCGTGTCACTGACCCATGTCTCAAAGTTGCCTAAAAGTCAGCAGGGTTAATTAGATTAACTAACAGTAACTGTCTAAGAAAAAGCAGTCGCACAGTCCGAGAACTCTGAGGCACTATTTTACAATTATTTTCAAATTTTGATTTCTGAAAAGTGATTTTTACTGAAAAAAAAAAAAAGGGGTTTTTTTCAGTATTCAGTATCTGTATACAATTTAACCATGCTGCATCTCAGGTCGTAGGGAGAACTTTATCATACTGCTCTGAGATCAGAAAGAAAAATGAGCAAAATCCACTAAGGTGCATGTTTTGTTATGAAGAGTCTTGACTTTCCCAAGAGTAAAAAGCCCCATTAATTGCTCATGTAACAGAGAAAACAGCATAGGTCGCACTTTAATACACAAGCATTTATCCTGACACTCTGAGACATAGCTGCAGGTCAGGAATCCAACCAATCCTGAGAGATCACTGGGAACTAAGATAATGAAAATTTTTTCATGTATAAAATCCTTAATCAAAATGCTAGTGGTGTCATCTTGTAGTGCAGACACTGCAACTTAAAATTAATATACAACAGAACCTTTAGCAAAATGAACATCCCCCTGCTTGTACAGTACATGCAGTTTTGAACCAAAGCAGAGAGTAGCAGCCTCAGCTGGAACAGCCCTGGCACCTGAAATTCAGCCCGTTACAATACCATGCTACTATCGAGGTTATCACAAGAGAAGTTGCCAAACTCTCAGCTTTCCTTTTATCTCCAAAAATCAAAGGGACAAAGGAGTAACAGGAAAAGTCACAGATTTGGTCCAGCGAAAGCATTTGACTGGTATACCCCAAACCTCGGAAATATCCCCAAATTAAAACAGCTTTAAAATGCCCTCAACTGCTTGCTTTGCCTCCCTGTCTGGATATAGGTAAATATGGCTGTTTTTTTATTCAGATGGAATATTTACTATTTGATAGGATATGGGGTTTTTCTTACCTTTGGGACATTCCACAGATGCTAACCAACTTCCCCTAACAATATTTAAATTGCCTTACAAAGCTTCTCTAAATATTTGCCGTGTATTTAGCATGCCTAAGATTTGCCAGTTATCCCAAAGTCTTTTTGCTGTAAATTGCAATTTTACAACTTCATGCTCGTGATATATTTTGACAAAGCTCTGCTGACACTCTCTATTGGCCTCCAAAGAGAAAATAGCTGATACTCCATGAGCCACCAGAGAACTCTCAATTTGTTGTGAGACGGGCTGCTACTTTGCCATCCTCAATCTGCATGGAGAAAGATTAAACATTCAATTTGTTACTTGATAGGCCACAAGGTTCACCACTTACCATACAAATGGAAAACATTACTGTCATTCCTCAACTTGCTTGCCTGAGTATTTTATTATTTGTAATATTTACTTCAGGGAAATTATGATTCATGTCATATTTATCTTCATGAAAAATGAGCATCTAAATGGAAATCACCTTTTGAATGTACCAGGATATAGTGTAATACTAATATGCTTCATGAACTATAAAATTTAGTCACAGTGTATGGATATATTATAGCATGACTTTAATACTCTCACATCAAGCAAATTTTCTCTGTGTTAAGCTGATACTCTGAGACCTGATTCCAGTTTGATAATCATTACACTTACATGATGGTACAAGTCACTGCTTGTAGATTTATGTCCCCCCTCAGCTCTTTTGCATTAATCTGCCTCTGAATAAGCTATTTGCACTTCCTCAGTGCATGCAGGAAATTGAAATAAGGTGCAAATTTGTAGGCCTTAAATCTGAACAAGTACAGACAGATATTTTTCACCTGATACCATTCGTTTCAAGTAAATACAAAAGAC
>CM036592.1:37577189-37584689 GCA_020745705.1 Hemiprocne comata
ATTTTGGAATCTGCTGGGAAATGGACCAGATGTGTATGTGGACGTAGATCCAACCATCCAGCTCCCTGTGGCAGCAGCTCCCAGGGCTGGTGGTTGCCCATGGGGCTGGTGGATCAGCTCTGATCACAGCATACATCCCAACCCTGCACTTCTCCACACTCAGCATAGATAGGCCAGTCTCTGGGCACTGTGCTCCAATGAGGTTTAGTCCTCCACCCTTAATATCAATAGGATTTTTGCCTCTGATACCACTTATTGGGGGATCTAAACCAAAGAGCCAATTCTTCAAATTTTATAGAGATGTAATGAACATTTGACAACACAAATAAAAATAACTCCACAGGTATTGATGCACTTGCATGAGCTTTTGCAAAAGGTCATTTTAGACCTTAATATTTTATACGTTTTTACTTTGATGTTGCAATTTTGTAGGATTATTTAAGCATTCTGTTGCAACATCTATGAAAAATACCTTGCCAAGCTTCTCTGGCAAGAATTTATTTCCCATTCATTTGGGTGAAAACGAAGCTCTGTTTACAGATACCGTGAAACCTGTGTTCTAATAAGAGATAGATCTTTAATTATTCATTATTACACTTACTGGTATCTTACGCTGCACTTAATGGCAAGGAAGGAATCTGTTCTGCGCTGGGGCCTCAGCAGTAGCTGTGTACACACCGAGCCATGCGGGCAGGACCATTTGGCATCATCCTGTCACTTTGCCACCTCTACCATTGCCACCCAGCACTGGTAACCTGCCTGCGTGGCCTCCAGAAGAAGGAAGGCTGTTCTCACAAGATGTGATTTCCTCTTCATGGCGCATGTGGTGTTTTCGTGGTTTCAGTGGGATAGGCTAATGTGAGGCTCGGGGGCTTGTGCCCGGGCAAATTAAAGAGCAGACAGAATATACTCTTAAAGGGTTTTTTTTCAGTGTCATGTGCCCTGATAAATACAGGTTGGATTTGTTCTGCTATCTGGTTGTGACAGTATGGACTAAAAAAATAGGTAAGAGCACAGATCTCTCAACAGTGCACGTCTCAATCCCATTTTTAATGACTATTTATCACAACACATGCAAAACCTCTCATGATAGCGACACATAAGGTATGTAAGTAAGCACTTCAAGCTTGTTCTGTTTTCTTGATAAAATGCACCAGGTGCTGAGCAGCCCATTTTGAGGCCGTGTTGGTAGACCAGGTGTAACCCACAAACACACAGGAGTTTACTAGGAAGGAACATTTGCTCCAATCAACACTATTTAGCACTCGAACAAATAAAAAATAATATCACAGATTCAGATGTCGGTCGGGAATACACTACAGCACAACTACTTCAGGATTAATACACTACAGCACAATTACTTCAAGATTCCTGAACTTTTTTTTTACTAGTTTTAACATGGATAATACTAATAATCCCACCTGTGCACATGCACTCAGACAAAGGGAAAGCCTCCCCCTCAGGCACCTGGAATCACTTGCCCAATAAGTGGCAAGACTGACTCAAAAGATTTATCTTGAAGAAACAGATGACTCACCAAAGATGAGGTCACTCGATCTCACGAAGTCTCCTCAGGTCGTGCCCAACCTAAGGGGTAGGCTTCCTCATAGACCCACTGCTCCAACGCACAAACCAAACCAGGACCACCCCCCCTGAGAACTCCGTTTTATGGACTAAGTCAGATCTGACCTGTGGTCATTCATTCGTTCATCTACCTGGGCCAAGACACCCCATTGGCTGGGGACCCTGTTCGTTGACAAGGGTCCCACCCCAGCAACCCCCCATTGCCCTCGGAAACCAGACTCCGCTGTGTCTGCTGGTAGTTCCACAGCCCAGCAGGGGGGGGAAGCCAGAAATCGGTCTTGGCTCCACCCAGTCTGACCCAACAAAGGTGGCACAATACCTAGCCCACCAGGGGTTAAGGTGCAGCTGCTTCTGCCAGCTCCAGAGAGCTTAACAGACCATTTAACAGCTCCCAGCCCCGGAGCGGGGGCAGAATGCTCCGCCACACCAGGTTCAGGCCCCAGGAACAAGGACCGCATGGCAACAACCCCTGCAGTTTGTTCCCACCCACGAAAACCAATGAAGGAAAACCTTGATCTGGAACCTCTTAGCATTGGACCACACAGAGCAATAGACCCTTTGAGATCTCCAGGAGTGTGGTGGCCACCAGCTTCCGGTGTTGCATTAACTTGACACCTGGCCTGGGCTAGTCTCGTCATGAAGCTGCCGTTTCCTTTCCAAGGAACTTCTCAGGATGGAAAAGTGAATGAGGTGGAACCTCCACCTGTAGGATCTCCACCCAGACCCACAGGTTGAGAGGAAGCCAGTGGGCGCCTCGTGGGGAAGACAGTTGTGGTGGAAGTAGCTGAGCTTCATGTCCATGGGAAAAACGGAAGAGCTGCATATGTGTCTAGGGGGAACATCTGGGCTATTGTCAGCAACTCACATGCATTTACTTAATTGCAATCTTGAATGAAATTGTCCGTCATAAAAGATGCCTGGAGAATTTTGATTTTAGCTGTCTATCTGCACGGGTTGCAATGTGTGCTCCTATCATTTGTCTTAATTTTATTTCACTATCACTAACTCTAGGCACTACTTCAGAAATATTTTGAATTTAGTTTTAATTGTACAGCTTTCAACTCACGCAACATTTCTCTTTGTGTTGAAAGCATCACGGTGATTTATCCTCATTATTGTGTAAATAGGTTTCGGCAGTTCTCAGTAAATAAAACAAAGAGTGACAGGAGGAGAAGGGGGAATTTGCTTTCCTACCAATTAGAGTAGCCTTAGGCAGTACTTTTAAGAGGAGATAAATCCTGCAAATCACTAAAATGATCCCGTCACATGCACCAAATATTAAAATCACACAGCGGCACACTTCATACAGTTTGCTTTGGTTTAATGAGTTGGGGTGGGCTTCGTCATGAGGTTTGCATCTCGCAGTTGGGGACTGCTGATTGACAGTGAAGATCATGCCCAACTGCAGCTTCCTAACCAGTAGGGCCAGATGGAAAATCACAATTCATGTTTAATATGCAGTTTTTTAGCTACCGAAAATTCCCAAATTGTCTCCTCACCTCCTACCTGAAAATTTTCCCCCATAATAAATGCAAAATATTCTCCATATTAGCCAAGAGTGGGTTTTCCCCCTTCCAGCAAGTTATTAAAGAAATCCTGTCTAAATGCTCCCTATTAAATGAACAACCTGTTAACTCCTTCAATTATGTAAGTTATCAAAGATTAAAATATAAGTTTACCAAACATCTGTTGTCACACCTAGACACTTTGAAAAGCAAGTAAGTGGTGTGTCAGGGTAGGATCACAAAAGAAGAAAATACTTTAAAAGTATTAAACAACTAAACAAACACTTTGTTCTACTAATTTTTTTTTTTGCCCAGTGCAGGCTCCTGTATGATGCTGGTGAGGGTGCCATGGCTCCTTTTGGGTTTCCTATCATGGTGGAGAACATGAGCTGGTAAGGTCTGTGAGGGCTACCAGAACAAAACAAGCTGACACAGTGTAATTAATATATGTAGGAAGGAGGTGGCTGATCTCAAGCTTTTAATGATAAACACGACGTAGCAGACACGTTGCATGATGCTGTAAGAGCCCTTAGAACTCGCAGCCTCACTGTTGCAGCTCAGTGTGTCCTATTTTCAATTATTATCTCCCCCTACACTGTTCTCCTGCAGTCAAGTTTTACACTCTGACATTTATACTTAGTATATTGAGCAATGATTGTTACCTTGTTCCAGCATTTTTTGTGCAGTGCTTTATGAGAGTGGAACTAAATGTATGACAGGAACCCCAGTAACCTGAGACCCTGGGTCAGTAATGTATTAAAACAAAACAAGACACACATGGCTTCGGCACAGCAAGAAATCATGCAGGAATGGGGACTCAGACAGGCTGAGATAAAGAAGGCCTACCTAACAGCTGCAATTATAGCCTTCGTTATATGAGCCAATCCATTACTGCATATAGGCTTGACAAATTACCATAAATGCCAAGCCAGAACAACAGCGAAGTAATTTAGCTTCATACTGGACACTTTGAAAGTTGGTACATCTAAATATCTCAGTGAGGACTAATTAATTAATCAGTCTTGTTGTTGGTATAATGAATTTTTTTTTTTTTTAATTTAAAAACTCCCTCCAACTAAACAACTGGCAAATTATGGTTATAGTGGTTAGAGGATAAAATCATTGATTTGTAGTCTCACTCGAAATGGAAAAGCACATCAATTTGTGGATGTCCCAAAATAAATACAAGTTTTTCCTTACTCCTTTCAATAATAAGTATCTGCAAATTAAATACTTCACATTAAAGAAATGCTCACTGTCAACTACCCGCAAGTTAACAAATGCTTGCACAATCCTCACACAGTATTGATTTATAAGTATTAAATTATATTATTATATTTTATCACTTTCTGGTATGTAGAATAGCTGTCCTACCCCGTGCACAGGATGGAGAGTGATGATTAACATTACCTCACACGTTTTTTATATTCCCTGAAAAATATGTAGCACCATGACTTCCACAGGGCACATCTTCCTAACCTTGTAATTTATTAAGTCAATGTCTAATCAACCTCCTTATAGGCATTTTCCCCATCACATTTAAGCATTTCAAAATGAACAGCCCTGCCCTTCCAGGAGGTGAAATGACCGCTGCGGTGCTGGTTTTCAGTCGGGGTGAAGTACAAAGAGATTGAAAGCAGCTCTGCTGGGCTGGGTGCCATCCTGACCACCCAGCTGTGACTGAACATGGTGGAGCCAAGTGACTACCACCCCGGTGTGGAGACCTCAGAGTTGGCTCCACCTGGACCTCCACAAGTCACAGGAGGTCTGCACTCTGCCAGCAACAAGCTTGGCTGACCAGTACCTGATCTAACCCAGCTGAATATCCTTAAAGTCTTATTTCATAGAATCACAGAAACATAGGACAGTTTGGATTGGAAAGGACCATGGGCAGGGACACCTCCCACTAAACCAGGTTGCTCCAACCTGGCCTTGAACACTTCCAGGGATGGGAAAGCCACAGCTTCTCTGGGCAATCTGGGCCAGTGTCTCACCACCCTCACAGCAAATAATTTCTTCCTATTATTTAGGTTATACTTGGCATTTTCCAAGGCATTCCTCTGTACGTTCTCCAAGTCACCATGCACAATCAAAAGTGTTTCAGACCACAGTCCACTCACCAGGTCCTGCTGATGGCAGGCACAGGGTGAGCACTCAAAACACCAACAATTAAAGCTCCAAGTGGCTGTTAAACAGTGACTAGACAGAGGAGGACACTGCAGTGCTGAAAAATTGGTCATGACTCCTTCAAGATGACCCAGAAAATATGTGACAGAAATAAATATAGAAACCATATTTGAGAGTTGATTCATTGGGTCAGCAGGACCCAACTGGAGGACTGATACCTTCCCTCCTTCTGCTGCCTCAGACACTAAATATTACCAAACTTCAGCAACAAATGACCAGAAGAAGGCACAGGTAAGTCTCCTTCACTGCACAATCCTGATTCACACCTTGAAAAATATGCATATTGGGCACCAATGGTAGAAAGAGTCATGAAGGCAAGAAGTCATCCTGCAGTTACAGACCATCTCAGATCATGTGTTGTAAAATTCAGTGACAACAGACAACTTTAATGCTGCCAAAAATGAAACAGCTTTTTATTTTCCCCCTCAGCGTTCTTTAACACATTCCTCTGTGTAATATCCTGCTCCTAAAATCAGAAGACAGAAGTTGTTACCTGGAACCATCCAGCCTTCTCTAGTAAGTATCAGAAGAAACGGAGCTTCAAAATTCCCCTACCCCAGCTGGCAAGCTGTGGCTGTTGTTGGGCTGGGGACTTGCCCGGGTGCTCGCTCCAAGCACCTTAACTTTGGGGCTGCTGGCCGCCCGGCTGTGGGAGCTCAGCACTTCTCCCATGACAACTTAGTCTAATTGAGTGGGACAAATTATCTTACAATGGACTCTGTGCAACAGCAGCAAGACTAAATCTATACCCCAGCTAACTCTGAACTCATAATTCAGCCATAAGAGATGAGCAGCATCTGTGGTTTCCACAACTACCTGCTAAAAGCTAAAATTAAGTCTCGAGAAATTCTGATTTCAGCTACAGAAAGCAGCATAATATGTCCATAATATGGGAGCTTGGAGTTAGAAAAACATTTTTCTCTTTGCAGAGCCTATTGTATTGCTTTCTTTTACTGCCTCTGACTCCTTGCACCATGATCTTGTGCTCCACACGGCTGGTGGTGGGAAAGCAGGGGAGGAGGGATGTTGCCTGGCTCCCAGCAGGAAGGCTCTGCAGTGAAGGCAAGTCCCCTGCCCTCCAGCCCTGCAGCCCAGTACCCACGAGTTAGGAACAATCAGAAGAAAAAAAGTCACGTTCTAGCATTTAAATTCATTATTGGCTTTTCTCCCACTGTGAATTATCCAGAGTATAAAACATCTAGTTTTGTTATTTGATGCTAATCCTATTGGTAGAGCTACAGTTTCAGAGGATATTCAGGCTGATTCATTTAGTCCTCTCCACCTCTGACTATCCTGGTCCTTTTTAAGAAGAGAGTCTTTTTGATGTTAAATAAAAAGTTAAGAAATTTAAATGAAGGACTTCAAAATACAAGTTCTGGCTTTGCTGACTCATAAGCTTTAATAAAAGGAGATACTGGGCACTAATGAGCAGTTATCATTTGCCACCAGATACGGCAACTTTACCGCAGTTGTTTTTGTGGGTTTTTTTGTTTTGTTGTTTTTTTTTTTAATTTCTAGACACTCAGTGGTATCTGTGACACTACCTTGTAAGAACTATTTAGAAGCAGGTAAATAAAACGTTAGTCCATCCATCATCCATCCACAGGGCTACTTGGAGATTTTGTATGTACAGTTCCTGCCATCCTGACCACACGCATTACAGTCAGACAAATAATTAAACGAGAAAATAATTACAACTGTTATTGGATGCCTTGCTCACACTGTCATTGAGAGTCATTAAACAGAACTGGAGTGAACCCGCTGCCTTAAAGCAGATCTCCACAGGGAGAGCAATGGGGAGCTCTGCTGGAAGAGCAGTCTCTCACTATCATTTTGACACTGACATTTTATTTGTATGTATTGAAACGTCTTGAAAAATATGTTCTTTGACACCCCCAGCGTTAACACAGACCTTGTCCTCGCCACTGACCACTACTCAAATTCTTCTTCCTCTGAAGTTGGCTTCCTAAGGTGGTGTCCACACCCAGCCCACCATCTATTTCAGTCTAGCTGCAGCTTTGGAATCAGTTGTTCCTTGCCTTATTTCGGAATGAATGCTAACCCGTGACACAAATCAATCTGAAATTATAGAGGCAGAACTATGTGTTTGTCCTGGTGATGCTGAGAAGAGAATCCCTGGAGGAGGCCTTGGGACAGTCCTCAGGAAGGGGAGCTGGCAGTCCTGCCAAGCTTCATCAAGCCAGGAGATTTACTAATTTTCCTC
>CM036592.1:37592189-37609689 GCA_020745705.1 Hemiprocne comata
CTGCCCGACATTATCAAATAACCTCTTGATAAAGAGTTCCCAGAGCAGTGCCAGGGCTGTCCTTCTGTTGCCTTTAACTCTTTGTCCAGAGGGTTTTGCCTGCTAAAGCCAGTTAACAGGTCTTGGTTCATCCTCTCACAGCCAGAACAACGGCAGGTCTGAGACTGCTCTTGACGGCTTTACCCACAAAAGTCTTCTTCCATCATAAAGTAATTCTGGCTGAAGTGTATTGGAAAATTGGTCGGAGCACAGACATCGATCTCACTGCAGGCTACACTTTGGGTTGCTGTTTTCAACGGGCAACAGATGCCAATTCCTTGGTTATAGAGTCATAGAATCACAGACTGGTTTGGTTTGGAAGGGACCTTAAAGATCACCTAGTTCCACCCCCCCCTGCCATGGACAGCTCCCACTAGACCAGGTTGCTCCAAGCCCCATCCAGCCTGGCCTTGAACACTTCCAGGGAGTTGTTATGAGGAGCTATCCAATACCACTGTATTTACAGACCTCCTCTCATACACACTGTACCTCCAAAATCCTTAGCAGCACTAATTAAAATACTATCTAGGCTGAAATAAAACAAGAGGGAACAAATATGAAGATCTGACTAGGAAGATTTCTGCCCACATGATACTCTATATCAGCCCAGTCTGTTGAGTGGAGATACTTAGAGGACATGGATGCTCCACAGAAGGAGTGCTAACTGAAGGGACAATGACACTGAGCCAGTCCAGAAGTTAGGCCTACAAAAACATTTTAATCCAGAATATTTCACTTTAGTTAGCTATTACCTAGTTCACACTGATGAAGCTACAAAATCTGTCAAAAAAAGTTTCTACTGAAAGCAAATAAAGTTTTGGAACACTTAAATGATGTAGGACAGCAGATAGAAAGACTGAACAGAATGACATGGCCCCTAAGCTGTGTGTGTGACCACAGGTGGCCACATCATGGTGTTCCTGTTCGGTCCTGGATTTCTGTAACCCATAAGACAGGGACATCTGGGTTGGAAAGAGTGAGGGGTTGAGGCAGAGCTGGTTCCAAGATGACTTGTGTCAGGCACAGGGTGGCAAACAGCTGTGGGGCTGAAGATGTGTCCAGGCAAAAAAGATGCAGGTCAGGGCAGATGCCATGGGCATGGGTACCAGTGGCAAAGAGGGAGGTGTGAAGGTGAAGATACAGGAGAGGAGTTTGGTTCTGAGGAAACATCTCAGCCCAGATCAGCTATCCTGGGCCATGGGTCTCCTCTGGACACCACCACATGTCAGCACCCAGGGCAGGACCTTCCATGGGAATAATGCAAGGAGTGAAGGGTGCAACCAAATGGCCGCCCTGGTCCCAACCACCACAGAAACCTGACATCCCCTCATCCAACCCCCCACTGTTAAAATGGGAGTATTTCTGGGAATTCCTGAATGAGAAAAACGTTTCAGATGTAAGGGGGAAAAAAAAAAATGTAGCTCACGTCTTCTGCCTTAAAATTGGCATGAGTGTTTCCTGGTGGACCAGGCCACTGGAAATGAAAAATGGCACAATGGGGAATCTCTCATTATGTTAGATACACTCGTGCTCTGCTCAGCAGACCTCGGGCTGCTTCTTCCTCTCAGTCCCTAAAGTGGCACAGTGTCAGCCTGACACTGACCTACCTCTGCAGAGGTAAGGTGATCCTTTTTGTACAAAAAAAACCAAAACAAACCCCAAGTGCTCTACCAGTGAGATATATATATATAAAAATAGAAAAATTTTAAAATGAAACCACAACCCAGTACCTATGCGCTCTATGGTCCAAAAATTCTCAAAGGTATTGGATTTGTTAGGCTTCCATTCATGTTTATCTTCCCCATCATATAGTTCATCTGATCTTATCCAGTTAGTTACATGGTCCTGTTGGATGAGAGGGCTGACAAACTGCAGGTGTTCTGCACAGGCCTCTCTTCCTTTCAAGAACACTCTCTTGAATGTCTCTGATAACTTCAAGTTAGGCTAAAACATTCAGAGTCATCTGCTTGGAGTTTACACCATCTATCGACCTGCAGATGTTTTTTCTGTACCTTTCTGCCCGATTTCCATTAAGAATTACATCACAGAAAAATACTGTTGCTATAAAACGATGTATTTAGGCACTCACACACTAATTTATAAATATAGTGCAAATGCTCTGTTTTCCCCTCCCTTAAATCAGTGTAAGTATTCACATTGCATGTTTTGCCCTTTTCTTTCATATTTCCCCTGTTCTCCCACTTGCACACAAGACAGAAAAAACCAAACAAACAAGCTTTGCCATTCCCGTGATGGGAATGGGACCAAATTCCCCAGAAGAGATATTGCCCAGAAAATGCTTTTTTATCCACTCTGAATCCTACACTGAGGAGAGCAGCACCAACCCAGCTCACCAAAATCACCTTGGAAGGCACAGGTTGTGTTCAAGAAAACAGCTAAGCCACCTGCTCTGCTTAGTAAAAGCACCTTGGTGCAACAGCCTAGCTGAAAACGTGTCTGGGTCTGGAGACCTGTTCTGAAATCTGACAAAAATTCGCTTTGGTGGGGAAAAAACATCGATGATTGAAGTCAGAAATGGGTCTTTTTTTCTCTCAGCCTTATGAAAGACAGTAAAACTAGTGTAAAATCAGTGTAACTTAATTGACTTTCCAATGCTAATTTATGCTAATGGAGGTTCTGGTCCATAGTTTTCACCTGGGAACTCAATAGCAATGAGTGATGGCTCCAATTAGTCATTATAATTGTGAGTTGCTAAAGCTAATATTAGTAGAACTGCATGACATTCTGGGTGGCTCCCCAAACTTTTCCAATAATAAGCACTGTTCCACACAGCTGGATCATATTTAGCTGCAAATATGTCTCAGCTGGGTTTCCTAGTCCTTTGGGTCAGCTATGAGTGGTCTCAAAAACCACCATCAAACCCACTGAGATCACCCACATGTCCTGGCCCGATGGTAGCTACAACCAGATGAGTATTTGATGGTTGCTCCCCACATTAGGCAGCTGTTTAATATCCAGACATATGTCCAATGGCTAGCTGGGTATTTTATCTGATGAGATCCATGTCGGATCACTAATTCAGCCTGTGCCTGCAAACCATCAACTGCCCTTCCTCTTTGGCATTTTGGGTTGGGCCTGAACCTTTGCCTATCAGGGACAGCCAAGACTCAGTATTTTTACAGGAAGGTCTCTGCCCTTTCTGGGGTAACAGATTCTGAGAGAACTTCAAGTCTGTGAAATGAATGCAAGTACTTTTATTCAAATGAATAAAAATAAATACATTATTTTTATGGTATTTTTTCCCTCTTGATTAGTTTGATATGAAATTGTACATTGTCCATAAATGTTCATGTTCTGCTATGATGAGAATTTCAAATTAAAAATACTCCATCGTATTCCTAAGACCTGGTTTAACAGATGAGTAAATTCAACAGATGAATAAGTAACAGGTGGAAATGTTGGCACCTAATCTGAGGCAGGATTTCTGGGACAGATAAATGTCTCTTGATATCTATACGACTCAGCAGTCAAGAAGCTGATAATGGTTTGATGACAGGCATGAGATGTAATTTGCAACTTTAGCTTTTCAAAGGCCTGTTTCCACCAAGATGGATGGGAGAGTTGCTGCTTCTGGGTGCTACTGCTCCAGCCTGGCTGCACACCCAGGCAGGCATTGCCCTGCTCCCTTCCATACAGCCAGAGTTTTGAGGGGTTTTCACACCAAGTTAAAAAGAGGTTCAAGCTAATAATTCTAAGATTACTTCTTTGTTAATTAATATTAAGTCTTGGCCTCATTTCAAAGGAGGCTTCTTCAGAAAGGTGCTTTGTTCTAACTTGTTTACCCTTTGAAGTAAGTTCTCCACTCTCTGTCTAGAAAAATATGGTTTTCTTTGACAAAAATGGATGGAAAATGTATGAAATGTACATATCAACTATACTTTTTTTTTTTTGCATAACCACCATCCACTAACAAAAGCAGAAATCATTGATAATGGAAGAGGCCTTTAGAGCACAGTGGACAAAACAAATAGGCTAATTCTGTCCTCTATGCAAGACTGGGAAGTGAATATATCCCACCAAGCCACCATCTCCACAGACACTAACAGGCTGGTGTTGTATGAGGTGCTCCAGTGTGTGTCTCGCTTTCATGAGGAAGAACCTGCCCAGAGAGTTTAATTAAATTACAGAGAGTAAAAAAAGTGAAAATCAACTTCAGCTCAATTTAAATAATTTGCTGAAATTATTCCAGGGAGGGATGCCCCATCCCTGGAAGTGTTCAAGGGCAGGTTGGATGGGGCTTGGAGCAACCTGGTCTAGTGGGAGGTGTCTCTGCCCATGGCAGGGGGGTTGGAACTGGGTTATCTTTAAGGTCCCTTCCAAACCAGTCTGGGATTCTATGAAATACTTCTCTTTTTTTTCTTTTCTTTTTTTTTTGTTGAAGCTGCAGCAAATTTGGCTTTTCTGGTGAGCACAGAGCAGGGCTGGTGGCTCAGGGGCACAGCATCCATGCTGGGCATCCCATCCTGGCCTGCAGCACACAGACAGCAGGTCAGGCCATTTACAGGGAACACAGACATTTGGCAGTTGAGTGCCAGCAGGCAGGTGCCCACACTGGACACTAGACTTCCCTCTCTGAAGGCAAACCTGTATCACCCCATGCCTTCCTCCTCCAGAGCATCAGCCTAAGACAATGTTCTCTGGCCCCTGGGGAGAATCACGTAACACTTCATTAAACACTTTATTCTCATCCTCTGCCCTTCACCTGTGATGAAGTTTCATAAAGTGGAGCATCTCTACTTCTAAGTTACACGATTTTTCGTTGTGGAAATAAAAATCTGAAGCTAAAAGCTAAAGAGAGAGTCTAGTTTTATTAATCATGCCTGTAGATGTGGGAGCTAATAACAGCTGAACAACTGTTTACTGCAGTTGGAAACTAAGGGCTGCACTGGGAATCTTAGAGAAAAGTCCATGTCCTGTGGGCTGCAAGAAAGAGGAGCCTAGTGCAGATCATGGTTGGAGATGATGTGTTAGTACAAAGAATAACAAGTAAATAAGAGAAGTCATTACACTGATGATTTCAGTGGATCTGTTGTTACTACAGGGCAGAAGAATACAACCCAAAGCCTGTATTATCCACATAACTTATTTGCAGGTTATTATTTAGATTAGATTGTTTTTATAAAACAATGAAGGAGGAACTGATTTCCTTCTCAGAGAGCTGTTTTGGAAACAGCTGGGCTTGAAAAAAACTTGATGGGGGGATGCTCAGGGTTCTCCATATTAAGGGGCACTCTGAAATTACCTTAGGCTTTCTCTAGGGTTGTTCCATTATGTCAGAAGTATTTATATTGCCAGAAAGCTGTAAGTCAACTGTGGAAAATGTAGCAATGAAATTCTTCGAGAAAGGACAAGAAAGAATGACAAAATCAAGAGGAACAATAGTAGGCATCTGCCACAAACCACTTGATTTGGAGAAGAACAAGAACTTTCCATCTCACAGCATACTGTAATTGCTGAAGACTTTTAACCACTGTAAGGTCTGCATAAGGAGAGGTACAACTAAGTGTTAAGTTCTTCAGTTTTATAGAGGATAATTTCATGTTGCTGGAAATAAAGATTTAATTTTTGTCCGCAAGGACTTTTTCCCTAGAAAGCATTAACAATAAAAAGAAGGAAGGTTCTATTCTTAGCTTATTTTGGCAACTAATCCAATTAGCAACAGTAGTTGATTGGATAGCCAACCAACTGAAATGAACTTGCCTGTAAATCTTATCTTTTAATAACTTCAGTAAGTTCCTTGCATGTATTTTTTCTCTGTCTTTTTTCTGGTTTCCTGGTTACCTCCTAGTATTTGAGACCCTCTGTAGCTTTGTTTTGATTTCCCTATCTGCCTGCTGGCAATATGTGACCTTGGTGTCACCTTCTATATGGAACAGGGTATTTACCAGAACATGGCAGAGCAGACAGCTCAGGACCTTTGTGATGGGAACCAGTCCTACTCATAATTTCTTGTTCCTCATCCAGTTGTACCTGCACACAGTTGTTGGTCCTCTCACTTGATAGACCATCACTGTCACTCCCATTGCTGCTTCTCAGCTCCCTTCCTTCTGCTGTTTTGCATTCAGTATCCCAAGCCCAGGCTCAATTTCTCTCCATCTTCCTTTCCATCTTTGTGAAAACAGTTATTTTCCGATGCTGATCCTTCCTTAAAGCATGTCTACCTGTTGTGTGGTACTTCCTATTCTACCTGAATAGTCAGACTAAACAACAAGGTTCCAGAGCAGTTTTTCTTCACCAGGTCCTCAACCAGGGAGATGCTGATTAATCAGTGAGAGTTTCTCTGGGAGTAAGAGTGGAGGAGCATGTTCCCACTCAGCTGCCCCACTCCCAGGGCTCTGAGGTGCCCCAGCTCTATCACTTCTCTGCTGTGAACAAATAAACACCTGGTACATTTTAGGGATCATTGGTTTTATAGCAGTCCACAGCTAGGTTTGATAAGGTCTCTGCAGTAAACATTTCAGAGCCATGGATGTCCCATGGGAGCAGGAAAATCATAGCTAGGTTTTTATTAAGAATGTAGAAAGTTGCATGAAGGGCCTTATTGTACACCCTTACCCTCCACTCTCAGATAACCTGTGATGATGGAGCTAAAACTGCTTTCTTTACAACAGATTTCCTCATATAGCTGAAATGAATGATTAATTACAGATAATTTTTTTTTTTAATCTACCCCCTCATACCTCCCTGGTAATGTAAAACATTGGGAAAAGGAGAAGTCAGGAGCTTGAAGGAAAGATGGCTGTGGTGACTGGCTACCCTCTGGATGACACTTCAACCCTCCCTCCCCCATAATCCCAGCCAGGTCTACTCACACCAGCCTGTTTCTAGGTGATGATTAATTCTGCATGACTCATTTTTTGGTGCAACCCCAGACTACGATCTGTGCAAATTGCTACAACTGAACCCAATGACAGCTGTGCTTTGGAGCTAGAAATGCACATTTATGTACCTACAGAAAGGTATATAATGTAAGTACATTGTCCATTATGCATGTAGCACACAAAGGTACACCCATGGTACACGGGCTGTGAGATACCAGAGCCTTTGCATCTCCTCTGCAGCACTTACAGCTACACTGAGCTACTTAATTCTTAATTTCTCTGGGCTTCAGTTTCCCACCTCTGGAGTAGGGCAGCTTCATGGGACAGGGACATTGTAGAAGTAAACTTCTGTTGCAGACCTACACAGCAGTGACGAGCTCTGTAAGAAATGTTGCTGGGTTGGGGTTTTTTTTTGAGGCAAGACTTGAATAGCATTTAATAACTGAGGCATAAGAGGACCACACACCAAACAATGACAGGAAAAAATAGTATGGAATGAGGTAGGGATGATAGAGGGTGGGGGGTTAATCCTGTTTCTGGTTATGGAACTAACCCCTATATCCTAATGCACCCACACAGGGGGTGCAGCCAAACCTTGCTGGGGTCACCCATATGACAGCATTTTTGTCTGCTCGTTTTCCTTTTTAATGCTTGCCTTTGCAACCTTAAGAATGTTCTTTTAATGTAATTGTTTATATGCTAAAAAGAAAAGACGAGAGAGAAACTAGGCCCATTAGCAAATGAGGAAAAAAAAAAAAGATTAATGACAATTCAGAAATAACTAGAACTGACTCTACACTGGGGACCTGCTCCAGTTACAGCCTTCAGTGGCCAGTCACCAGCACACCACCACCAGCACGAATCCCTAAAGCTAATCAGGAACTTTCCTGCAACTCCAATCTGTGGCACATCAAGCAATTTATTTTAAAATTTCTCTTTAAGTTTTGTCTGCCAAAACATGGATTTTTGGGTGGGAGGGGTGCTCACTGATGCCTGAATTTCTCAAAGAGAAAGGTCAAACACACCCTTAAATATGAGGAAGTTGTACTTTTTGCAGGACAAAAATTGTACAGATAGTAAAAATATAGGTATAAGCAGCTATTCCAAGGTAACATCTTCAGAGTGGCTCATATGGATATGCTCAGCAGATGCATTGGTGTAAAGTGAATGTGCAGCCAGTAAATAGTTTGGAAGTAAGGAAGAAGGGGGGTGATGGTAGGAAAATTAGCAAAAGGTGAAAAAGTAGATTCTTGCTGAAGGATTAAGGCAGTCAAACAGGTGGGTTTGAACTGAAGGGCTGAGCTCAACACAGATGCTGGGATCCATTTGCAGGACTGTGGGGCACCTGAGCTCCTCAACAGTTTATGCTAAAACCTGAAGTCTCAGTAAGGGTAAGGGCTTCACAGGCTGAGTCCTGAAAATAAACTCCCCATGAAGACAGATCCTGACATAGAATGTCCAAAAATATAACTAAGATGGAGGGTTAAAGCTGGAGAGGGACTTTTTATAAGGGCATGGAGTGATAGCACAAGGGGTTATGGCTCTAAACTGGGAGAGGGGAGATTTAGGTTAGACATTAGAAATAAATTCTCCTCTTCCCTGTGAGGGTGGTGAGACACTGGCCCAGGTTGCCCAGAGAAGCTGTGGCTGCCCCATCCCTGGAAGTGTTGAAGGGCAGGTTGGATGGGGCTTGGATCAACCTGTTCTACTGGGAGATGTTGGACTAGATGATCTTTAAGGTCCCTTCCAACCCAAACCATTCAATAATTCTATGAGTCAGTGAGTGACAATGGAGGTGGAAGAGGAGAAGTAGCAGGACAGCCAAGAGAAGTCAAGCACAAAGCACAGCAGAGCTCCAGTTCTTCCCCTCTCTATCTGAAGCAGCTCTCCAAGACCTCCCCTTCCCATGGGTTCTTGTACCAACATTCCTCCCATTTTCTATTTTTCTGGATGCCAGAGATGCAAACACGTGCTCTAGAGCATGTATCCACAGCCACTGCTTCCAGATCAAATTATTCTTTTGCACAGCACAGGAGCAATGAGGAAGCCTGTATTCTTTCTTGGCTTTTTCTTCTTTTGGCATTGATCTGCATCTCACTAGAAACACAGTGATATGAATAAGGAGAGACAACTGAAAGAGAACAAATTCATGGTTTTAGAGTTTACAGCCAAGGCAAGGGATTTCCACATCTTCTACAGGAGGCAGAATTCAAGAGTCTGCCCTTAAGGTGTCCACTGGCTGGTGATGGCTGTGGGCATGGCTGGTAGGGCTGAGGTGCCACAGGAAAGGTGAGGCAAACACTTTGGAGGAATAAAGATGGGGAGTAAATTGCAAAGGGCATGGGATGCAAGGCAAGGCATCTGTATGTACACAAGGGGTCAGGCAGAGCCTGGGGTGGCTCCTGTGGTTGGAATAAGAGGAGAGGGAAGGTTCCCACTGCCTCTTGAGGCAGAAGAGGAAAATGGTGAGAAGGATAAAGGGAGATTCCCAAAAACCTGAGTCCCAGAGTAAGAATTTAATGGGGAAAAAAAAAAGGTATTATGGAAAAATAATTCATCTGTGGCTCAAAAGTGATGTATTCAGAGACAGCTCCACACTAAGACACAAGGACAGAGACCAGTTATGGCTTCAGCAACATCATCCAAACTATTGAAGCTGATGTGTTAGCTTTTGCTCACATTTAGTTCATGTTTAGCACAAACTGAGAGAGATGCTCGAAAGAGGGTTGAGGTACAGATCTGTGGAGAAAAACAGGTTGGGAGATGGGTGACTGACCTGTAAATCACCCCACAAGCTTATCGTTGTAGCTCTTTGGGTGATGGGGGCCACATGCAAAAAGGAAAAACAGGACCAAACCCAAACAAAGCTTATGAGAAGGAAGAAAGACAAAGGAGTGGGGTCAGCACAGCATGGAAGACAACATGGCAAAGGCTGAGGAAGGAGAAGCTCTGAAAAAGAAGCCTGTGACTAACCAGGACAGAACTGTAAAAAACTCAGATGACCATGGTGGTAGAAAGTCAAAAGACTGCTAAAATATTAAGACTGGAACAAAGGGAATGAAATCAAGTGTGAAGGAAGAGAAGGGATGGCAAAGTACTGGCTGGGCAGAAGAAGAAATAGAGAATGAGGAAATGTGAATGAAGACAAAGTCAGCCAGGACCACATGTGAAGCAAAGGCTCCTGGAGCTGGCAGGCTCTTCATAAGAACTTTTAAATAAGTGTATTAATAATTTTAAGAGAGGAGGGGAAGAAAAGAGGGAATACATTTGAATGAGACAAATGGAAAAAACAGCAAGAAGCACAAGAAAACAAATACAAGGAATGAATAAACAGAGATAACCCTTGGCTCCAGGAGTAAGAGGAACAGGCCTGGGTAGACATTAGGAAGATCACATTTTTTTAACTGCAGTTATTGTACTCTTAGCAATGTAATCTCTTATGATACATATAACTATGTAATGTAGCAAAATGTAATTTGAGGGCTGGATGGAATACAGAGATTGCTAATTGCAGCATGCTTAGGCTTAGAGGAGTCATCAGAATATTTCCATGCTTCCATCACTTCCTTCAGAAAACACTGGACAGGAGTTTCACAGCCCCATTTCTGACTTCCACCCTGTTGTCTTCTCTCCTGAAAGCCACCAGGGTCACCTCCTGCTCATCCTGCCAGGAAGGGGGACACAGAAGCACACGCTGTCACAGAAGCTGCTGCAGGTCTGACCGTGCCACTTAAGGACTGCTTGGTCTAAGTCTTTTTAAAATAAACAGGGTTTTCAAGGCTCATATTTGTCACATTCGGGATTTACTTCCACAGCATTAAAGATCTGATATTTCCTACAACGCATGGGAACAAAATCACTGTGAATAAAAAGTATGAACCCCTATAAAAATAAATAATTGTGCCTCACTCAGCAGAACAGAGCTCCAAATCACAGGTTTAAAATGTTGCATTGTTCCCCTGCTTAAATATATTTATATAATTTACTTTTTTTTTTACAAAACTCAGCTAAAGAAAATCCTTCCTTCCCGAGGGCTGCCCTACATTGCCCTAATTTCCATGCATGCCACCCTGATGACTTCACTCCCTGCCTGCAGCTGAGATTCAGTAACTAAAAGCAGAGCTGATCCCCAGCAGCGTTCACAGAGCCCTGCGTCAGTCACTGCTCCACCTCAGCCACCAATAATGACCAACCCTTCAAGTTTGGGGAGCAATTAAAAAAGAGCTCACCCACTCCAGCTCTCCCCTCCAGCCAAGGCAACACCCCGGCACACTTAGCCTCATCCTTTTTTTTTTTTTTCAATTTCAGTATGTTCAGTGTACCAATGATGCTCTGATGCATTTCACTCTTGACTGGATACAGTGAGATTGCTAATCAGGATTACTTGATTCAGTCAACACTGATTTCAATAAAAAGACAAAAAAAATTATCATAAATATAGAGAAAGTGCTGGCGGCAGTGACAGGTGATTAAAATCTCATTCACTTGGAATCAGCCTGATTCATGGTAGTCGAATAGAGGAAGTCTTCATATCAGCAGCAGATGATTATTATCTCACTCACTCCAAGTCACTTCTGATTGCACATGCACACACAAATTGGCACAAAGTAGATTCATGAACAACAAATCATCATGCAGGGGTCTGACCTCCTTAAAATGAGGCTTTGTATAATAATTCTTCAGAAACAAGCAGATATGGGGTGGATAATGCTAATTTACAGAGGAGACACAAGCAAGCAAGCTTGCATTAAACATTCAGTATGGAGAGGAAGTAAGTAGATGACAATAAATTCTCAGCATTAAGCTGCAATACTTAAGATTAATTGACTTGAAGTGCTATTTTCCTCCATTTAAAAACAATTCCAGTCATCAACATGAAGGAAGTTTTCAAACTACAGCATGAAAGAAACAGTGAAAAGTTCAAACCCCAGGATTTCCCTATGTTCTAATTTAAAAAGTCAAACTCCAAAACATGTATTTTCAGGTGTGAGTATCTACTTGGGAATACTTTGAATGCACTTCAAGAAGAGGACAGATAAATTCAGTTCATCGGTTCATTTTTACCTCCTGATTTCCGAACAAAACTGTAACAGTCTTGACTATAGAATTAATTGTTGGCCATCAGATTTTAATCCTTAATGCACGTTGCCACACAAAGACTGACACGATTTCCTGAAACTTTCTGTTGTGTTCCATGGGAGGTCTGAAACAGAAGGAGCCGAGGTGTTGAACCCTGCATCCCACGTGGTGTTAGCTGCACAGCACCACTGCCTGCTAGCACCACTTTCTGCCAGGGGTAGTAATCTTTCCAAGCAATAAATCCCACAGACAGCACAAGGGTCCCCTTCCTTCAGCTCTCTCAGAGGGGTGGCAGCATGATGTCAGCAAGTGGCAATGCTTCTGAGAGTGGGGACATTTAAATCTAGCAGATGCCCTGGGACCACCACCTCTTCTTACACAGCTTGAATTACTTCTCAAGGAGCTGCACCTACCCATATAGGTAGGGTAGTGACAATATATTAAGCAGAAAATAGGCATGCTAATGTTAAAGCTCTTTTCCTCAGAAGACACAAACAATGAATGCTTTCACACTTTTCCAAAGAACTCAAGTCATGCAGCCATGCAGCAGAAAGCAAACGACCATCTTAAAAATATCACAGAATGGGTTGGGTTGGAAGGGACCTTCAAGGTCGTCCAGTTCCAACCCCTCTGCCATGGGCAGGGACACCTCCCACTAGATGTCCAACTTACTGTGTTAAACAATATAATGTCCCGTCACTGTTAATTAGGAATACTGGTAGACAGGTAAATCTTATCTGCTTATGCTAAGCACCCGTAAAATATTAAAAAGTAGCAAATTAATAGAGTGAACAATGAATTAGTACATTCTCCCCTGCCTCTGTGTAACACAGAGTATCCTCTCACAGCCCTGCAGTGACAGCAAGTGTTGGACAGAAAAGCTTATGCAGGATGAAGTTAAACAATTACATGTTTTACTGCTGGTTGGAAAGATTCTTCTGGATTGACAGTGCAATCAAACACAGTAGCAGTGCCAATGTCAAAGTGCAAGTCAATATCTTCGTTAGAAGTTGTCTAATAGAAATGAGTAACAGCAGTTGAAGGTGAGGGAAGACTCACTTGAATCCAAGGGTCTGGCTTGTGTTCCGAGCAATTAAAGACTGTTGAATCAATGGGGGAGAAAGCAAGGCGAGATGTTATTTAGTATGGCCATGGCTCATAAAATCAACCTGTTGAAGGATGGAGAAAGGGAGAACTTTGGGGTGGTAACCAGTAAAAGCCCGTTGCAGTCATCTGGCTTCTGTCAGGCTGACAGAGCAGGAGCTGGGGAGGTAAGGAAGTGACCCAGTAGTCCTAACACTAAGGAGAGATAATGCTCAATTCCCTGCAGTGTCTGCATCTGATAACCCAATTATCCCCAGTCTATTTTTTCAAAGTCTCTTTGAACCTGTGACCCACCACAAACAAAATGTATTTGTGTTGTTCTTAACTGCTAAACTCTGAAACAACAAAGGACTGCTGGAGTAGTTGCCAACTTGTGTATTTCTCTGAGGCCTACAGCAATTAAACTTAAATCAATCCAGTGTAGTATTTTAAAATGTGGTATTTTTAATCTGAAAGAAGTTGAATGGCAAAAGTCATTAAAATACACTCTTTAGGGTTAAAACCCTTCTTACTCAGCCAGTAGAAATATTTGAAGCCAGGAAAAACTCTGCTAGAGTCTTTAATGTAAGTTTAAAGTGACACTGTTTGCTGTTAGGCAGCAAATGTCAGTCCAGCTGCTCTTTTTATTTATTAAATAGCACTTTTATTTTGGACAAACACATCAACTTTGCTATTTCCTCGTAGAATTTATTCCAGTCATTTATATTTATCTATTTAAAAAAACATTTTGTTCTGGAAGCAATAGTTTTTGCCAAGGAAAAAGTCTCAGGCCCTTACTAAAAAGCAGTGCCTCTCCATGGCTGCTGTGACTGCAGCAATTAACAGCCACCACAACGTGCCCTTACATTTATTTATCTATTTTTGTATCACCTGCTTTGTCTTTCTTAAACACAAACTGGGTTGTCTGCATTGCTGCTGGCAGGGGCACATTACCTCGTCATCTGGTGGAACATGCAGGTGCACGTAGAATTAATACCTGCAGTTAATTATTTGGGAGCTCAAATGATGTCATGCCCAACCAGAAGCATCTTTCCACAACCAGAACCCAGGAGAGCCAAGTAATCTGAAAATTAAACTACAGGAATCATAGGTGATCAGTAGGCTAGTTTATCACAAGAGGGGAAATGAGAGTTGGGTTCTTTTTGCTGACTAGAGGCTGGCCTGGAACCACAGAGAAACACAACAGGGAACACAAGGTTGAGCCACGGTGCATCATGGATGGCTCCAGATGCAAACAGAAAGACAACAAGGAGGCAATCACCACCTCCCCTTTCACAAGTCAAAATTATTCTGACGTTTAAACGATACATAAAAGGGGGTATTTTAATGCTAGTTGGGCATAGATATTACTTAGTGTAAATTATACTGAAAAAACCCCCCCAGATGCCTGCACTTTGGTTCAATAAGCAGGGGTACATCGAATGACCCACACAGACGTGCTAGCACACTAAATAAAATTTTATATCACCTTCAGAAGCCAGATCAATTGTTAATTCTACCATATGTTCAAGCATATTCTGTTACATTACTGTCTTTAGAAAAGCTCACGGAATGGGAGGGAATGTGTGAAAACATGCATGCTGTGCCAGTAAGTAGTTATTTTATGTTTGTAATTTTAGTTTTACTGAGTTTGGGCCTAATCCAGTAGGGAGAGCCACAGCAACGTTAGACTCACACTCCTTCCTTAGAGCCCTGCAAAGGGATGTTTGGTGTGGAGGAAATCCAATGTTTGCCACTGGGACATGCGTCTCCCGGGGGGCTCAGCAGCACAGGAGGGAGAAGGGAGGGCTGGTGGGACATGCAAGTCTCTTGGGGTCTGCTGGTGGCCTCTCCACGTCCTCCTAAATGCACAGCTCCTCTCAGAGCATACCTTAGAGCATGGTCCAAGACAACATCTTTATGACTGGACTCAATGATCTTAAATGTTTTTTCCAACCTAAGTGATTCTGTGATTCTAGCTTGACCAACAACATTCAGCCACCTCCACCAGAGGAGACACCAAGCGATGCCTCCAAGGGTTACATTCATGTAAAGCAAGATTGTGCCATTGTTCAGCTAGTGGGGCGTTTGTGAAGGTGCATGTGATAACCAGACATAGGACTGATCATACATGTGTGCGTGTAGGAGCCCACACCATGGGTGTCCCTACGCTCCTCTTCCTCAGTGGTGGAGAACAGTCAACCTGGCCACCTTGCAAGGGCAGACACCCCAGCACTACCCACTGCCCTGCCCAGAGCTGCTCCTGTGCCCCTCGGAGTCTCCTCCCACATCCATGGCATGGGCACAGCTCCTTTCTCCTGGGAAACACTTCATGTCCCACCAGGCTGAATATCTCCTCGTGTCCCCAGCTACATCTGATGAGCCCAGCATGTGGTATGGGAAAGGTGAGCTGGCCACTACAGCTCTCTCCCTCTCCAGGAAAGCCAGTTCTGGACACTTCAGCCCAATGAAGTTGAGGACAGACTTTCATTAGGGCCTATAGCGATAGGATGAAGGGTGATGGCTTTAAGCTAAAAAAAGCCCGTAAGTTCTGACTAGATAAAAGGAAGACATTTTCTGTGCTGAGGGTGGTAAAACACTGGTCCAGATTGAGCAGAGAGGTGGTAGAAGCCCCATCCCTGGAACCATTCCAGACCAGTTTGGATGGGGCTCTGAGCAACCTCATGTAGTTGAAGATATCCCTGGTCATTGCAGGGGGGTGGACTAGGTGGCCTTTAAAGGTCCCTCCAACCCAAACCCTTCTGTGATTCTATAATGAATACTTAGAAGTTATCAAGGAGAATACATGACATTTTGCAGGGATGCAGGAGCTGTTGGGGCTGTCCCCAGATCATGTCAGGCATCAAAAAGCTACAAGACGCTCTCTAATAGTCTGAAGATGGTCCAGGAGGTAATTAATTTTACTTCCCAACCCGGCTCAGCATGGCAGGGAGCTGATCTGCATAGGAAGGACAGCAGGGAAATGCACCTGAGCACCCCTGGCTGACTCATCCTAGAGACCTCCATGGGCAGGAGTAGGGGAAGTCACACTTAGATCACTTCCCGGACAGCAGAAAACTTGCACAGACAAAAGCAAAATAGCAGGTGATGTGATAGAAGGATGATTAAATGTGTGACATCTCCAATACCTTAACTCCTCCTGGGCTCTGGTCAAGTCCAGATGTTTACATGGCCACGTGTCTGTATGCTCAGCATTAAAAAATTAATAAGAGCAGTAGAAAGACTACTGTCCTCACAGCTGCAGTTATTTTTCTGTTGCAGAAATCTGGTCTTGTAAGATGGCTTTCCAAAAGTCAATATGACTCTCATGCATAAAGAATGACACCACGTGCATTTCAGATTGTCACTGTCACAGAAACCACCTTGGAGCTGCTGCTCCAAGACACGTTCATACCCAAGGAGCCAAATCCCAGCAAACCTGAATCTCCGCAGAGCTCCACGGCTTCTACTGTAGTTACTGCAGCAACCACAGGTGCATTTATGAGATCTTAATGATGTGCTCAGAGACATTCAAGTTTGCATTTCTATCCCATCACGTGCCTTGTTTTATTTTTCAGCTGGTTTGAAACTCCTGCCTCAGCTCAGGGGAGCAGGGGGGGCCAACCCCTCCATTTTCCATGTTGTGTTACTCCTACCATAGCAGTTGTGAGGATTTCTCCGTGTTTGCTTATGAAATTTCCTTCAGCTTACTTCTGGTGTTGAAATAGTCTCTGGGCTTTCAAAGCAAGTTCATTTCTACCTTATTTAAAGTCCTGTTTAATGAATAGTTATTTATTGTGTTTTCCGCCTGCTTACCGAATCGTGCCCTGGGTAAGTAAGATAGGTTTCTACATCCTTGCCAGAATCACAAGCAGTGATTTGGTAGACTCAGCTCACTGCTAGAAAAGCAAACTATTTCTTCAACACAAACAAGCCCCGTCAGAGGAACCAAACACTGCCAGACTGCTCTTCATTATGGCCACGTCTGACCCAGCGCTCCCAGTTGGAGGGGATTCCAGCAGCTTTCCACAGACAAATAAACAGCAAATAGTTACGGGGGGACAGCCTTGTAGAACTGATTCCTTAATCAACAGTTAAAGAAGCAAATTGGATTTGCCCTATCACAAAAAAATTAATTCCAGATTGCAGCTATTGTCTTAAGTACAAGAGAGTTGTCTTGTAGGTTTGGCTGGATAATTTCATTTTAAAAGTATCTCTAAAATTTGCCATCCCACGGGGTTTGTGGTTTTCTCCATCATTATATAACTGTAAACTTCTGGATGTTAAAGATTGGATAATTTCTTTCAGATGGCCTGGCCTCCACAATACTTGGATGCTATGGATGAGAACCAATTAGTTGCCAGGAGTAACCAGCAAGGGTTAGAAACAAGACAAAACGCTAGAAAAGGCGTAACAAGTTTTCGATTGAATAATTTTTTCCTAGTTACTTAACACTT
>CM036592.1:37614689-37619689 GCA_020745705.1 Hemiprocne comata
TTCCTTCCCTACTATTTCTTTATCATCAAGACCAAGGAGTTTTTAGCGAGCTAATCGCTCTCCCCAGCCCCCATGGCTTTGTTTCTGTCAAAATAGCTCCTTTCAGCGGCTGTGTGGAGCGAGCTGTCTGGGCAAATGAACTGCTCTTTCTCACCAGATGTGTAACCGTGTTTCGTCTTTCACGAGAGACAAGCTGGAGCCGACTCCTTCCGCTAGCTGGGCCTATGCTACATGTCTTACAACAACACAAATGTAAGCCCCTTCCTTTCCACACACGTTAAACTCATTTCCTAGTGAATTATTGGGAAAACACAGCGCTGTCCTTACCACCGTGCTCCGATGCTGCACTTTTCTCTCTGCACTCCTGGCACCGCCGCTATGCGATGATGGGCTCTGTATAATTTTCTGGCTGTGAAACTTTTGCTGAAAGTATCACAGATTTATTTATTTTTCTTTTTCTTTTTTTTTTTTTTTTTTGGTAATTTGCCTCCAGCCTTGACATACCAGCATCTCCAAACCCAACAGAACAAATACCTTCCCTTTCTACCTAACAAATGCTATTTACACTCCGGGTTTTTTTTCCACCTTTGATAAATAAGGGGAGTTTGTTCCATAACAAAATATAACCTAGAACTGAGCCAGCCACACTCTATTTCAGCTGAGCTGATACACCAAGGAACTAGTGAGTTTTCTCTGGCTTAAAATGTTAACGAACCAAAACAGTTAACAAAAAAGGCAAATCGCTGAATCTCATAAAATCCACAGTACCCCTCAGCCTGTAAAATCCCCCAGCTTCAGATTCTTTTTCTTTTTTTTTTGAAAGGGGAGTTACATCTTTATTTTAACAGGGTATTAATAATGCCAGTACAACGTCGTGCTATATGCAGTTTTGACCACAAACATTTTTGTGAGATTTGCTGTTAAGATAAACAAACAAGAGGAGCTTGTCCGCTGGCAGCCTGACCCCAGTGAATGGGGCTCATTTTCCTGGGGCTGCCAAGCGCAGGTTGAGCTCCCGCGTCCCCTTCCCCTCGCCCTGCGTGTCAATCACCCCCCTCCCCCGGCATCCCCGGTGACAATTTCCATCCTCCCAGCCTGGAATTTCCACCTCCTCCAGCCCAGCAAAGCAACTCCTACGAGTAACCCAACACTGCTGTGCTGGGGCTGCTCCCTCCCCCAGCCCCCCCCAAATATCCGTACATTAGAAAAAGAGCCTTATTAAACCCATTTCTACCACTTTGTGCTTCACAGGTTGTTTTTTTTAATTATCTGCTGTCTGAGAGTAATTATTTACTTCCTGGAAGCTCACGTACCAGAACTCTGAGTTTGAAAGATTTTTCCATAACCTAATCCAATTCATCAAAGGCATCCTAACGAAATTACAGGCTCTGGCAGTATCTTTGCTTTTCACCTGATAAGGCAGCAGCAGAAGCCCGGGATGGTTTGTATCAGGGTACCTCCTGGAGTATAGTTTTTGACAGCTTTGCTTAAATCCCTTCCCCCTCTTTTCCTTTCTCACAAAAGCCCGAGATTTTATTATTCCCTCCTACTAGAGCCGTGCAATGCTTTGGGCTTCAGGCAAATAATCGAGTATTATACACGGGGAGGGAAGTGGTCCTGGAGTCTCATCCCAGTTTGGGATTTACTGGGGAACAAGGGTCTCAAACCCACCCTTAAGCACATTCCTACACACGCAAGCCAGGGATTGCTGGAGTTCCATGATGAGCAGGGATGAAGAGGGATGGATGGAAGCACCGTGACTTAGATAACCCCAGGAAAAGCAAGAGAAAGTGAGAAGAAAGCTGGTACAAAGTCCTGCTTCTGGGGTGCCAGTGATCTCGGGGTGGCTGAATTCCAGGGATTACTTTGATTTGCCAATTTATTTCCCTGTGCATACATCCAAAACCAAGGTGCTCTCTGTGCTGTGTCCTCCCCTTCCCCTGCACGGGCACTGCAGAGAGATGCTCCTACCTGTGCACCCCAAACCCAACCTGACTGCCCCTGTTTGCTAATGTATCCCTGCAGCTGTGCTCATTAATCTGCAAGATACTACATTCTTAAGGGAGGAAAAAAAAAAAATAATCAATGTCAGGTCTCTGACAGAAATTCTGTAAAGAAGTGGTTACCCAGCAAAGTCATAATTTTTTAATATACTCTGAACTTGGAAGCACCAATTGGACAATGAAAGCAAAAGAGCAGCTGAGCTATTTTAAGGTCTGTTCCTCCAGCAGCTGGGAGCATGTCTTAAGGAAAAATAAGAATTAAATAAAAAACCTGACACCAAACTGGTCTGTTTTCATGGCATTATGTAGATGAAATGACAAGTTGTCATTTAAGAAGTTAATAAACAGTCACCATTTTGCAGGTTATCCAAATGCTACTGAATAGAAAACCTTGGATCCCTAAATGATGTGTAATTAAAATTATTTAAAAAATCCTCCTTGACAGGCCAGGGCTTAGCCAAAATGTAAATGACATTAAAGAAGACAATGAATTTAATTTTATTTAATGTCCCTTTTTGCAGATCCTCATTTACATAGCATTTTTAACAAAAGCGTTGACCTTATAAATGCTGGCATTTGTACAGCTTCTGCAGAGTTGGATTTAATCATGCTTTCCCAAAGCCATAAGGGAAAAAGCTTTAAGTTCTCTGGTTGGATATGGAGTAGGAATAAAAACATTGGGACTGGTCAAATGTTTATCCTCCTTGCTTCTGAAAACAACCTGACAAGAAGATGTAAAGGTCTAGGGAATAACCCATTGCTGTTTGTAAGGCTTGGTAATAATCATACATAATCGTTTGGAAATATAGCTAATAAAAAATATAATGAGTGTTCAGCAAAATCGGCATTAGGCCCAAATTACATGATATTAATACTTGAACAGGTGCAGAAAGGCGCTTTAAATGAGGTAAATGAATAAAATGTCCCAGAGCACAACTGTGTGCACTGACAAAAAGTCAATCACATGAATAATTCAGCGGCCGGGACTGCCAGCAAAGGTCAGCGGCTCTCACCTTTGTGACGGGAAGTGAAAGGAAACGCTGCTGACGAAAAAAAAAAAAACACCCATTGCCCTCCAGCCGCCGCACCACAGCCCTGCCAGAGGTGTAAACTTGGAGTAGGGAGGAACCAAAGAGCTGCACTGGTGTAAAAAACCAAAAAAAACCCAAACAAACAAATGGAAAAACAACCACTACCACAACAAAACCCCAGAGTGAACGGTCGACTCGTTTAGGGAAAATAATCCAAAATTGCAGCCAGGGAGAGGTTAAGGGGGGTGGCTACCAGCAATGTCAATTATCTACAAAATCTGAGGTCAGTCGAAAAGTATTTTAAGAGCCTACGGGATTGAAATTTTGTAACAGCTGTTAAATATGACAAAACTTTTTATTCCCCCAAACTAAAGCTATTTCAAACTCCGTATGAAAGAAATGGGATAAACAGATGTCTGGCTTCCATACAGGAAAGTAGGACACACTTGGAATGATAAGTCTCCTAAACTCTATAGAATAATGCCAGATTTATTGGGGAGGGGGGTATTTACTACCCACGGAGATGCCAGCTAGCAGTAGGACTGTGATGGTACCATCTGGAAACCCGCTGCCGAGCACGCGAGCCGTGAGGCACTGCGGGTGCGCTCTGAGCTGCCAGCGCGCTGCCACTCGGGTGTGGGTCAGGATGTCACCCTGCCCCGTGCCATGGCCAGGAGATGGACACCCAGCTTTCGGGGTGTCCCAGCAAGGAGAGGAAAAGTGGAAAGGCCGGATCCTAGCAGGAATTTCCATACCTTCTAATGAAATATACGATGGTGGCACTGAGGGATGATTTTAGCACAGAGTGTGGTTTTGGTTTAGCAGTTCCAGCGGCATCCTGTAATCATTTACAGCCCTTGGAATGTATGGGTGAAATAGGAGAGATTTATCTGTTCATAGTTGTGATATGTAGACAATGGGTGTTCCTAATGAGGAACATCTGCTTTTGTGTTTTCCCAGAAAACATTATTCCACTATGAAAATGATACTCCCATCCTTTTCAGCAACACCGCAAAGAAAATATGGGCCTTTTCCTTTCTTTTATTTGCTTTTCTTTGGGTCAATCTAATTTCCCAGGGACGCTTTTTCCGTGGCATCTTTTTACTGACTGCGCTGCAATTTATGGTGGGTTTGTTCTTTAATCCGTGAGTTACTGTGCTGTAGGAATAGCCCTGATATGCCAGGAGCCACTTAAATGTGTACAGTAATAAAAGTGCACACACTCAGCCGTGCTGCGTGAGAAACAGCGAGGCGACGTAAATAAAAATTCTCCGCGAATTCAGAGGTCGCAGAGGCACCAGGCACCACAAACTGCTTCCAAGGCCTCTCCTTTAAAGCCCACTGCAGGACTCAGATGTGTAATTACATAAGTTTATTTAAAATATCTTAATTGCTAACAAATTGTTATTTCTGAGGTGCATAAGGTGGGGTTTTTTCATCCTTTTTCTTTTTTTTTTTTGCCTGGTGCGATAAACATTTCAGATGATCACGGAGACTCCTAGTGTGGGCTGGAACAAATGGGTGGCCATAGATCTCAATTCAGGATTGAATTATTGGTTTGTGTCCTGAGGACAAATATGCCTTATCTGGTCAAAAGCTGCTAAATGTATCCAAAGGACAAAAGGACCTAGTGAAGCATATTGTACACAAGTCTTTTTTTAAGCCAACTAACCAAGCGGTAACACTTCTTATGGGAAACTGTAAATTGACCCACAAATTTGATGGAGAAATGTTGTTCTGGAATGCTCAAGGGGAAACACAAACCCAAAATTCAACACCGACAACAAATTTAGGTAACAAACTATTAACAGACAGCTCGAGCAAGCACAAATATCAGGGGTTTGCAATGCACTTGGATTGTTCCAGGGGACTGTTGCTCCCACAGAGCTTTTCCACCCCCGTGCTTTCCCCTCACGTTTGCTGCAGTTTGCTGGTAGCAAACATCACATTCGACAGTTTTTCAAAG